>JABUQX010046910.1:0-33384 GCA_015478945.1 Trachelipus rathkii
ATCTGTATGAGACTGATCATTTTGATCATCAATTTGTTCGTCCTCCCTAACTTAAATGTATATCATGCTTTGTTTCTTTTATAAAATTTTCCTTCTTCAGGAATAAAATATATTTATATGGTGATCAGTTAATTTGAAGGTGCTTAATTTTTGGTACTTTTAGACTGTTGCCAGTAGTAAAATAAAAAAAAGTTTCTTCTCTTTAATGGCACAAAACGTTCAGTAATAGAATTTAAAAGTTCATCTTTCATAGTTTTTACACCGCTATGCTTCCAAATTTTTGCTAAATATTTTTGCAATGCATTAACTGCAGGTGTTACAAAAGATAAATCTACATCATCATCACTCGCTCTTTTAGTTAATTCTTCAAATGGTTGTGGCAATCCCAATTATTATTCTCCATTACTTCAGTGATTTGCAATATAAGATATCTAGAGGTATTTTCGAAAATTGATCTATATTAATCGCAAAATTTTATTATAAATATTTATAATATGATTTAATTATTTATAAATAATTAAAAATATATATATAGTATATAGTATATATATATATATATATATATATATATATATATATATATATATATATATATATATAATATATTTTTATATATTTATATATATTTATATAAATATATATATATATTATATATATATATATATATATATATATTTTTATATATATATATATATATAGTATATAATATATATATTTATATATATTATATATATATATATATATATATAATATATATATATAGTATAATATTATATATATATATATTATATTATATATATATAAAGAAGGTAAAGTATAAATGGAAATTTCAATCTCCGGCCGGAGACTCGGCCTCCGGGGCCTCTCGACCAAAATTACTCTCCGGTGCATCTCTAATATAATATATATATATAATATATATATATATATATATATATATATATATATAATATATATTATATATATATATATATATATATATATATTATATATATATATATTAATATATATATAATAAGCTAAAAAAAACTATCTCTATACATCTAAGAACTAAACCTATGAAATAAAAACATTAAAAACGAAAAACAGTGAAACGATGTAACAAAGAATATAATAATGAGAAACTAAGATTAAAAATATAACTGAAGCCAAGCTTCCGACCCCTACATCCGGAGGTCTTTATTCAAGGAAATATATAGATAAAAGAAGAATAAATTCTAATAAGGAAAAAATTATACTCATTGGTTGAAACCATTAAAAAATTTATAATAAGATGAAATAATGGTTATTCCCTCTCATATTGAACCCGAAAGGAATGAAATTTTATCAAATTCAATATCATTAATTCAGTCAGTTCCGAACACTCTTAAGATTAAATATATGTCAAAAATTCAATTAAATAATGAAGATTGTAATACAGCTTGTAATAAAGCTTGCAATAATTGTGATGAAAAATATTTCGGTGAAACCGATGATTTCAAAAGACGTTCATATCAACATGGCTACAGTTTGAGAGGTGTGAAGACCGCAACTCTGCTCTGTACCAACATATGAATGAACACGATCATACGATCAATATGAATTCGCTAAAATAATTTTATCTTGCAAAAATGTTGAGAAACGATAACTCATCGAATCGTTTATTATAAAAAATACCAAAAAAAAAAAAAAATCAACAGAAATCCAGGAGAGAAAAAAATTGATAAACTGTTTTAACACAGGCGGTGGTTCAATCCCAGAGAAGGCAGCAATTTCTTTATCTTCCCATTATATGTTCTTTCTTTATTTACATCTTCTAATTGCGATTAATATGCAATATTTAACATCTAAAATATAAAGAACGAGGGATAGGACAGGCTGGACACCTGGTGATGTCGCCTTGACGGGAGCTCGGTTGGCCTTTATAACTGTTCTTGAGTCCAACTTTTTTGGCTGTGTGAGGATAGCTCAGTTGTATGCATCGGGTAATTGTCCTCATCGCAAACAGGCGGTAGTCAATCCCACAGAGGCAGCAATTTCCTTTTTTATCTATCCCATGTATATTTCTTCTTTATATATATATATATTATATTATATATATATATATAGTATATAATATATATATATTATATAATATATATTATATATATATATATATATATATATATATATTATATTATATATATATATATATATTATATTATATAATATATATGAAAAATTGAATTGAGTCACAGGGTTAGGATTCGAATTTTTATTCTCGAGTTTAATGATCTCTCCCTTTCAACTTGTTATCTTTATTGTTGGTGTGTCATCTCGGTGGAGCCGATGTTTTTGCACCACTACACCCTCGTAGGGGTACTGAGCCCAAAATATTTCTATGGTTATAATTATGTTGTGCATAGAAATCGGAGTGGATTTAGAAGCTTATAGAAATGGTAGTAGGCCTGTGATAAGTTAGTGGATAATTTGAAGACGTTCCACAGTTGACTGGGTGTTCTTCTGGGTTTCTCTTTTTAGGATTTTCTTTTTTTTCTTTTTTTATCGTTGTAGTTTTCTTTTTTGACACGAACTTTTTCTTGTTGGGTTTTAGGTAGAGATGGCACGGAAAAAAATCATTGATTTTTTCAACTGATTTTTCACTTGATTTTTGCTTTATAAAAAAATTCATGATTTTTTGCTTTTTTAAAGTTTTTGCTTTTTCTATATATATATTTTATTTTTTTGTTTATTTAAGTAACTTAACTTCAATAGAAATAAAAAATTATAATAATAATATCATAGCAAGGCTACTCTGTTACAAATTTACACTATAAAAATGTGAACAAAAGATCATGTTTCAAACATGTCTTCGTATTTCTGAATGTTAATTTCATCATATTACAAATTTAACACTTCTTTATGTTGCTCTTTCATTTTGTCATAGTCTTATAGGCCTATTTTAAGATTTTGAACTGAGAGCTAGGGCCTAGGGTTAAAAATAATACTATATCAAACTTAAAAAAAAAAAGTTTGTTTACAAATTATATTTTGCGTGACTTCACGAATCTCAAAAAATCAAAAAAATCAAAAATTGATTTTTTTCTCAAAAAATCCAAAAAATACCCAACCCTGGTTTTAGGTAAAACGACTTGTTATTGGATTTTTTTTCTTGGATTAGATTAGTTACTTTTACATTATTTTTTAATTCATGTTATTACAAAAAATAATTGAATCAACATACAAAATATAATACATTTTACATCTAAACATTTTGTTATACAAATTTTTATGCTTTTTTTATTTTAATACTTTAAAATCGAAAATATAAAAAACATTTTATTTATTAAACTATTTTATAATATTGTACTACATATAATATTGTCCTGAAATTACACCAATATATAAAAGTTACTGCTAAATCGATCGTGGCAATTTTACAATCAATATGTTCACTATATATCACTTCCCTGATAAAACACGGAGTGACTATTTACAAAAGTGTACTCTGCGTGAAAGGTTTCTTCTTAAGGTTGGGACATCAGAGACATCAGTGACATAAGGGGTGTCACGGACATCGGAGGCATCATGGACATCAGAAACATCATAGATTTCTTGATATTGTTAGTGTTGAAAGAAAATAATCACATTAAGCTGAGGTTGGTAGACCTGGGATTAACGGCGTGACTGATATTTCTGTCTTCACAGTTCTATATGTTGCTTGAAGGTATTCGTTTTTTTGACATTTTGAAATTGGTCTCAGTATCGACGGAAAATAGGTACGTTACACTGAGCGTTTCTAGGACCTGGGAATAACGGTATGACTGAAGTTCCCGTCCTCACTGTTGTTAGTTGTCTGAAGGCATCGCTTAGAGAGTGTTCTTTCCGGGTTCACTAATTATAAAGTGGAAGGAGGGATAGGAGCTATCTTTTGGATTGCTCCTCCAATTCAAAACTTGGTGTTATATAGTTCGTCTTAGTTTTCTTATTGTCTTTCTGTTCCAACTGGCATAATTGACAATAGCGGTGTTTGTGCGTAGAATAATATTTCAGTAAAACTGAAAAACACTTCGCAGGTAAGAAATTTGTTGAAAGGTAGTTTTCGCCGGTAATCCGTCACTTTTAAAGTAGACTGGGTGTTCTTCTGGGTCATCATCATAAAATATATTTCATCGTTGTATTTTTTTTTTTTTTTTTTTTTTTTTTGAGACGATTTTCTCTGTCTGGGTTTTTGTTTATATGACTTTGTTATTGGATTTTTTTCTTGAATTAGATTGTTGCTTTTACATTATTTTTTAATTCATGTTATTACCAAAAAAAAATCTTTAATTATGTAGCATTGAATTAACATACAAAATTATAACATATTTTCATCTAAATGCATACAACTTGTATCTTATTTTTTAATTTAATACATTAAAATCAAAAAATATAAAAAAACATATATTTTTTTAGTTAAACTATTTTATATATATTGTACTACATATAATATTGTCCTTAAAATTATATCAATATATAAAAGTTACTGTTAAATCGTTCGTGGGCAATTTTACAATCATATGTTCATATAGGTTCATGAGCGGAGCACTGAGCCGGAGGCCGGAGCCAGAGCAGGATCTTCAAAAAGCATATAATGGTTCAAAAGGGTCTTTCCTTATGTTCGAGCCAGTAAAACTGATTTTAAGAGTCAAGTCCTACGGGTGTCTTATAGTCCTCGGAGAGGCTCGCGAGAAAATAAAGTGCAGAGTGTATAACAGAGAAGAAAGGTAGTCGGAGTCCGAGAAGGAGTTGGTACGACTCGTGAGCGGAGTCAGAATGGAGGTTGAGTGGGCACTGAGGCAGAGTAGTGCGGTGCTGTATCCAAAAAACTGCTTCTTGACTTGCATAATTGTATTTACTTCAAAACCCTATGTAATGGATGGTTTGAATCGAATACATTGCGTTTCACCTCTACGAGTTGTCACAAGCTCTAACCAGCTAGATTCCGGCACAAACCGACGAGTAACGCCGCAGGCGCAATGTTTGAAGTACGAACGAATTAATTCTATTGTGACGGTTATTCTATAAGTAATGCAATTTATTCCGTTTTCTACACTTTTAATATTTTTATAATATAATACATGAATATATTTTCCTTTAATAATTTGTTATACTCCATTTTCTTTTCAAACAGACGCGCATTTATCTTTTAATTCTTTTTCATACTAAAACCGGTTTAACGTTTACTTTAACACCACCTTTAAGCATTAACTATAATATTTTGGATTACATCATTTTCTTTTAACCTGAAACGTTATATTTTCACATTTTCTTTTTAAACCAAAATATGATAATTTCGTTGCTCAAAGTAACTTTTCATTTTATACGTTGATTGTTTCATGTTTTATTTGCTTAAAAAACATTTATTTATTTTGAAAATATATTTTTTCCCAAAAAATCTATTCCTTAAATAAACGTTATGTTATTACTAATAAAATTACTCTTTTGATAAAAATACATGCTGTTATCTTGACCCTAAGGCTGTTAAAAGCAGAGCGCCAAACACCTTACCCCAACCCAATTGAAAATGCCAATGCGCTTATTGCTATTATAAGGAAGAGAATCACCGGCATAATTCGGTGGTTGTATTGGCTTTGAAGCAACAAATCAGTTAGCGGTAAAACACCCCATCATTAAAAACCAAACCCATCCGGCCATGCCGATTGTTTTTACTGCTTTTAAAGTCATATTTGCTTCATATTGCTATTTAAACATATGTGAAACAACTGCATTATATAAAATATCTATTTTATTATAACCATAGCATATGGCAATTAATAATAATAATAATAATAATAATAATAATAATAATAATAATAATAATAATAATAATAATAATAATAATAATAATAATAATAATAATAATAATAATAATAATAATAATAATATAATAATAAAGAGTCTTATAACCTATCAATAGGATTCGGAGCCTGAGAAGGAGTAGGATCTGCATCGAAGTGGATTTGTTCTGGAAAAAGAGTTGTGCTGTGCGGTGCCAGAATCAAAACCTTGTTTTCGATTGTATATTGTATATATGTATAATGTATATTACGTTCAAAGCCTATGTAACGAGGGGTTCCAAGTACGAATTCACTGGTTGCAGCCATCTATGAAATGTTTTACTTTTCAAAGTGGAGTGATATATATATATATATATATATATATATATATTATACTATATATATATTATATATATATTATATATATATATATATATACCTATAATATATATATATATATATATATAGTATATATATATACTATATATATATATATATATATATATGTGTGTGGTGTGTATATAGGTTTGTTTGGAATACATGTATATTCTACATGAAAATATTTATTATAATTAACCTAGCTGTAGTATATTATTTAGTAGTGTAATATTTTAGTTGCAGTTTAGTAGCATATATCATAGTGCTGTTGAGCCCGTGTATTATGTTATTCTATTTAAATATATTTTCCTTTAAACTATGACTTTAATAATTTGTATACTCCATTTCTTTTCCAGGTAGAAAATCATTTCATAATTTCTTTTATTATTTTATTAAATCCCCGTTTCTTTACGATATTGAAACATTAGCTTTAATATTTAAAATATTAATTCCATTAAAACTATGACTTAGTAGTTTGTCCATAGAACATACTCTATTTGCACTTAGTTGCATTATTCTTAGAAGTAATTTCCCCCCTTACACCCCCTTCTGGGGTGACCACCCCTAATGGGGTTTCACTCCTTTGTGGGGGTAACCCCCTAAAATGGCACATCTCGTATGAGAAAGATGAATTTCTTTAGAAACTTTATTAAATAGTGAACTCGTAAAATTTAATTTTAGTATCCTTAGTAGGATGAGTGAAGGAGAAGACCTTAGGGTAACACAGTTGGGTTATTAAGTACGGTTAACGAGAGTATTGCTAGTAGTGATCAGTTTGTTAGGGTGTAACATGGCATTCTTCAAGGGAATGACCAGAGTATGTTACTAAGTTGCATATGAGAGTACGAAAAAATGCTTAAATTAAATTGTTATTTAACATAAATGAAAAATGTATATGTGTGAAAACTTATTGGTTAAGGTGTGGAAAATGATCTGTCCTTAGGGTAACATAGTTGGGAAGTTAAGTTCGATTAACCCTAGTATTGTTAGGTAGTATAGTTTGTTAGTGTGTACAAGACATCTTTGAAGGAAATGGTCAGAGTTATGTACTACTTTGACATGAGTACGTAACTTTGCTTAAGTTAAATTTGTTATTTAATGTAAATGAAAAATGTATATGTGAAAAAATATCGTGTCTTTGATAGGAAATGAAAAATGTATATGTGAAAAAATATCGTGTCTTTGATAGGTTGGATACTTTGTTAATGTTAGCATTTATTCGTAGTTCAGTAGGTTTAGATCTGTAAGGTACTACTATCTTTGTTAGGAAATGTTAAGTTTTGTCAGATATTACTATGTTAGCTGTTAATGATATGTTAGAAACGTAGGGTTAGGTTAAGTTTTGCTGGGTAATGTTAGATTTGGTAGAGAACTTTGTTAATGTCCGCATTTATTCATAGTTCAAAATGATGTTATATTTGATAGGCAAGACACTTTGATAAAGGTAGCATCAATTCATAGTTCAAAATGTTGGTATCTTTGATAGGTTGGACACTTTGTTAATGGGTTTTGTTAGATAATACGTTAGCTGCTGATGATATGATAGAAAAAGTAGGGGTAGGTTAAGTTTTGCTGCGTAATGATAGGTTAGGTTGAGAACTTATTCATAGTTCCAAATGTTAGTGTCTTTGATAGGTTTTAGCACTTTGTTAATGTTAGCAATTATTCATAGTTTAGTATGTTAGATATGCTGGTAATGTTCAGTTTTGGTTAGGCTATGACGGTTTAAGGGGAGACACCATCCTAAGAAGAACTTTTTGAAGACAAAATCAAAATTTTTCACATTTTTTTTATGATCTATATTTTTAGGAAAATTCCTCCTGCTCATCATGAGGTGATTATTTTTTGGAAATTCTAAAGGTTTTTAGATGCAGAAATTTTTTAAGAGAGGGAGGTGTCGAACTAAAAAGTTGCAATTAATGTCAAAATTGCAATTCCAGATTCAGGCTCGAAAGATGTTTAATTTTTTTATTTATTTATTTATTTATATATTATTATTATTATTATTATATTATTATTATTATTTTTATTTTTATTTTATTGTTCTTATATTTTTATTATTATTATTATTTTATTTATATTATTATTTAAATATTATTATTATTATTATTATTATTATTATTATTATTATTATTATTATTATTATTATTATTATTATTATTATTATTATTATTATTATTATTATTATTATTATTATTATTATAATTATTATTATTATTATTATTATTATTATTATATTATTATTATTATTATTATTATTATTATTCTAATTGTAATAGTAGTTTATTCTTATTATTATTATTATTATTATTATTATTATTATTATTATTATATTATTTATTATTATTATTATTATTATTATTATTATTATTATTATAGAAAATACAGTTTATTCTTTATTTCTCCAACCTCCAACACAGGCTCAGGCTTTAACGTAGTCAAATAAATGGAGTCGGATCCGGAGTCGGAACAAGAGACGGAGCCGGAGCCGGAGCCGGAGCCGGAGCCGGAGCCGGAGCTGGAGCCAGAGCCAGAGCCGGAGCCGGAGCCGGAGCCGGAGCCGGAGCCGGAACCTGAGTATAATTTTTTTTCAAGAAATATTTATTTTTGGTGAATAATTTATTGCCAGATGACATGCTGAACAATTTTCAAATAGTGCAGAAACCTTAGTTGGAGCCGGAACCGGAGCCGGAGCAGGATCCTGGGTCTAAAAAAATTTCCAGAAATATTTTTTTTTGTGAAAAATTTAATACCAAAAGACATGCCAAACAATTTTGAAATAGTGCAGAAACCTTAGTTGGAGCTGGAGCCGGAGCCGGAGCCGGAGCCGGAGCCGGAGCCGGAGCCGGAGCCGGAGCCGGAGCCGGAGCCGAATCCTGGGTATAAATTTCTTTCAAGATATTTTTTATAGGTGAAAAAATTACTGATAGAAAGTTCTGAACAATTTCAAAATGGTGCAGAAACCTTAGTGAGTCAGAGCTGGAGCCGGAACCGGAGCCGGAGCCGGAGCCGGAGCCGGAGCCGGATTCAAAGTCGGAGATTTAAGAGTCCTTTTTTTGTACTGTGAAAATTTTTTGACAAAACGTACTGAACAATTTTCAAATAGTACAGAAACCCTAGTCGAACCCGAAGTCGGAGCAGGAGCCAGGGCCGGAGTCTGAATAAACAATTTTTTTTTTTTTTTTTTTTTTTTGTGGGTGGGAGGTAAAAGTTTTTCACAAAAAACTGGAACTGCGAGCAATTTTGAATATATATATATAGATATTATATACTGTCTATATGTGTGATGATATATATATATTATATACTATATATATATATATATATATAATATTATATATATATATATATTATAATATATATATATATAATATATATTATATATATATCTATTTATATTTTTATATATATATATTAATATAATATATATATATAAAACGTCCTCCCCCAGGAAGGTCATACGACCTGTCAGTGGGACCTATCGAGAAAGGTCCTTGGGTTCCACGGGCCTAACGACTATTCCGCTGGCTGGCCAGGTCCTATCGACGGATGCCGGAAGGCTTTTCCCATTAGTAGCAAGGCACACTACCAATGTACTCATTAACGTCTGAGTGAGACGAAGCTAGAATTTTTACAGAATAGCTCACGTTCTCTCGCTCCAACCAGTCTCGAACCTGGGCCCTCTCGCTTGCAAAACGAGTGCTCTACCACTGAGCTAGGAGCGCTATTCATATATATATATAATATATATATATATATATTATATTATAATATTATATATATATATATATAATATATAATATAATATATATATTATATATATATTATATATATATAATATATATATATATATATATATATATATATTATATCTAATATCTATTATATATATATATATATATATAATAAATATATATATATATATATATATATATATATATATTATATCTATATATAATATAATATATATATATATATTATATATATATATATATATATATTACAGTTAACCACCACTCACGTGCTGGGCCCTTTTCAAGGAAGAGTCAGAGGATAAAACAGGAAATCCCACCCAAACCCTAGGTTAACGCAAATCTCTCAGATGAGCGCCAACGTGGGCTTTAAAGAGGGGAAGATTAAATACAGTTGGAAAAACAGAGGAAGGCAAGGAGTTCCACAGAACAGAAGTAGCTGGAAAGAAAGAGGCACCACAATGCCGCTAACCGTGGCTCAAACGGTTTAGAGCGACGGAAGTCGCATGCAATTCGCGGGTTCGAATCCTAGTTCGGATCCTAGGTAGAAATTACCTAGAAAGTTCCCCTCCTTGAATAGGGCTATGCCCGTGAGGTGTGAGCTTTTGTAAAAAAAAAAAACAAGAAAAAAAACGAACAAGTCTGGGGTTTTCAATACTCACGCAATATTCATGCGAGAGCAAGGCACCCCTTGTGATACGAGGGCGACGCAAGGGTGGTGGAATGCGAGAGGTCAACTCCCCCGAGCATTTGCCGATGTAGTACCTATAGAAAAGAGATAGATCCCCAACGTTACGTCGCAGAGATAGAGGGTCAAGGAGGTTTGAAAGAAAGAGGACAGTTTATTAGTCTCTTAGCTTTAGACTCAACCCTATCCAATAGAAGGGTTGAAGCCGGAGCCTCCCAGATGTATGAGAACAGTACTCCATACAAGGGCGAATAAGGCCCTTATATAAGTAGAGTAATTGTTCAGAGGAAAAAAATTCCCGCAACCTGAACAGAACTCCCAGCTTCTTTGAGGCCATCTTAGCAACCATTGTAATATGAGGTTTCCAAGACAATTTGTTGTTTATGTTGAGACCAAGAATATTTATGTTATTCACAGGTGAGACGTTAGAGTCATCAAAGAAAATAGGAAAGTTGGGAGGTGTTTTGGAGATGGAGATGTAAAGAAGTTGAGTTTTTAAAGAGTTGAATTTTACAAGGTTGCGGTGACCCCACCGGGAAATCCCATTCAGATCGGCAAGAATAGAATTGGAAAGCTGAAGACGAGAGGCAACTCTAGATGCAAAAGTGGGAGCAGATTTGAAATGAGTAGAAGAATGGAGATTTGATTCATCGGCATAAGAGTGAACAGAGTTAGAAGTACAGCTGAGGAGATAGATCATTGATGAAAAGAAGGAATAAAGTTGGAGATAAAAGAGAGCCTTGAGAAACACCACAATTTACAGGAAAGGAGAAAGAGGACGCTCCATCAACGAGTGTTGATATGGAGAGATCGGAGAAAAAACTAGATATGAGTAAGCAAAGAGAAGGAGGAAACCCAAAGGAAGGGAGCTTCGAGAGCATCAACGCGTGCCATACCCGGTCAAAAGCTTTGGATATGTCAAGTGCCACCACGCAAGACTCCTCATAGTCCCTAAGGGCAGAAGACTATAAATCAGTTAGATAAGAAAGTATGTCACCAGTTGACCTCGAACGTCGAAATCTATATTGATGATCTTAAAGAAGGGAATGAGACTCCAGATGATCCAGGAAATGAGAGTTAAGAAGAGTTTCAAAGACTTTAGATAGAATTCAAGTAATAGCAATAGGGCGATAGTTTGAAGGATCAGAACGGCTACCTTTTTTTCTGAATCGTTTGAATATGAGGAAAAGTGTTAGTATTAAGACATAGAGAGTAGAGCTGAACGAGGACAGGCGCCAGCTCAAAAGCACGCTCCCTTCAAACACGGGGAGGAATGCCATCCGGGCCACGAGCCTTCCTGACGTTCATAGATCTTAGGATCTCATGCACACGGTCATGTGTGATCACAGGTAAGGACATGGGAAACTTGAGAGGAGAAGGAGTAGGAGGAGGAGTGCCAGAATCGTCCAGGGTATAATTAGATGAAAAAAGGAGGCCGAAGAGATTAGCCTTTTCAGCAGGAGAGTTAGCTACAGAACCGTCAGAGCGAATAAGGTGAGGAAAGACAGATTTACAAAAGTTGTTAGAAATATTTTTGGCAAGAGGCCAGAAATTTTTATCAGTAGGAGAACCAAGCAGGTTGGCGCACTTTCTTTTAATGAAAGCGCGCTTAGCCTGTCGAATAGTAACCCTGCAACGATTCCGAGCAGAATGAAAATTAGTAAGAGTGATAGGAGAAGGAGAGTTTTTCCATACCCGATACGCAATGTCTCTCTCCTGAATGGCGCAAGAACAAGCACCATCGAACCATGGATTCATGAGGAGAAAAGATTTAGTTGAATATGGAATGAACCTGCTCATCCCATCAACGAATTACGGCCCCTACCTTTTCAGTGGTTACCGAATCATCCCCGAGTAAAGCAAGATTCATTCCAAGAGAAGTTAGCAAGAAAACGATCGCAATGCCCCCCAATTAGCCCGGATTAAAGTACCAGAAAAAACGCGTAGGGCAGGGTGGAAGCTCCTGAGAAAAATATTAAAATTAAGAGATATAAGATTGTGGTCAGAGTTACCAATAGGAGGAAATATGGTGTATTTACAACGAGAAGGAGTAGTGGTGAAACATAGGTCGAGCGTGTTCAAGAATTGGCTAGGTCGATCTGGGATATGTGTAGGTTCCTTAATTAACTTCCAGATCGTTGAGAATACTGAATGTTTTGGCCTCCTCCCCACCTGCATCAGTGTGAGAGGAGCCCAACCACTCAGTGTGGTGTACGTTGAAATCCCCTAAATAGAGGACCTCGGCATTTGGATGGGAAGAAGTAACAGTCTCATGAGAAGTAGTAAGAGAGTTAAAAAGAACGTGAAAATCTGTTCCATTACGGGAACAGTAGCAGAAACACAAGATAATGATAGTAGTAGGGAGAAAGATTTTAAGCCACAGAACATCGAAGTTAGGAGATTCAAGATTCTCGAGAACGTTTACAGGAGTGTTTATGTTTATATATGCACGGACTCTAACATTCAGGCGGAAATTATAGAAAAAGTTATAGTTGGAGATATTAAGTTTATTTGAAAAAGAATCCCTGGCCAGCTGGGTCTCAGACAGTAATAAAATGTTAGGCTGAGAGTTGGAGAGGTGATATTCCACAGATTCATGGTTAGCACGTAGGCCACGCACGTTGGCAAAGTCAATGGAAAACCCCCGCCTGCGCCCACCCCCACATCTACTCTGACCAGTCATACAAACAGCCACACATACACAGACAAACACCCACAAACTCACACACACAGTAATTACTATCCACATACACACACACGAGCGCGCACACACACACACACACACACCTGCACACCCAAGCGATCGTATACTAACAAAGTAACTAAAACTAACCTACAAGCTCACGTATACAATAATTTCTAATAGTATAAATAATTAAAACTAATTATAAGCAAGACAATCTTGGATAAATGACAATAAGTAAATAAATAAACGGACAACAATAAAAAGCAGTGAAAATGAGAATGCACGATCAAGCACTAACTAGTTATGAAACAAACGCAAATCAGCATAGGAGCGGTTTCATATTAAAACATAAAAATAAACTATTTTATAAAATATTAACTAAAAAGGAACACAAAATATAGGAACCCTATATAATACCTAAAAATGTATAAAAGAAATTTTTTTTAAAAAAAAAATAAACTAAAACTTAGCTTAAAATTCTGAAGGGCGAAAGTTTCGTTGAAATCCCAATCATTTGCAGATATTAAACATTAAAACACCCGCCAAAAAATTAAAAATCAAAATAAAAAGCAAAGAACACCAAAATAGCACCAAAGATATTTAAAATTAATGCTTGAATATCTGAATACTCAAATTGTTTACACATGTAAATCATCCTGCAGAATATGAATATATATATATATATATATATACTATATATATATATAATATAAAAAAAAAAAAAAAATATATAAAAAAAAATATATATAATATATATATATATATATATATATATATATATATATATATATATATATATATATATATATATATATATATATATATATATATATATATATATATATATAACAATAAAATATATATATATATATATATATATATATATATATAATATATATATATATATATACAGTATATATATTTACAGTATATATATATATAATATAGTATAATATATATATATATATATATATATAATATATATATATATATATATAAATATAATATATATTTATAATTTATAAATATACAGAATATATTTATATATATATATATATATATATACCATATATATATATATATAATATAAATATATAATATATATATATATATATATATATATATATATATTATATAATATATATATAATATATATAAATATATTATATATATATATATATATATATATATATATATAATTATATATATATACATATATATATATATTAATATATATATATATATAATAGGATATATATATATATATTATATATATATAAATATTATATATATATATATATAATATATAATTATATATATATATATTATATATAAATAGATATATATATATTGTGAACAAATCTTACATGAAACAAAGATTGAGAAAATTAGAGAGAAAAAGAATAAATTATATTTACGTTTTATGGATTTGCAGCAGGCGTATTATAGGATTAATAGGGAAACTCTATGGCAGGTGTTAGTGATATACGGTGTTGGTGATATGCTTCTGAATGGAATCAAAAGTATGAACGATGATGGTGAATAAATGGAGTTGAAAGTGATTGGTTTAATATTAATAGTGGAGTGATGCAGGGATGTGCTATGTCTCCTTGGTTATTCAATTTGTATATGGATGGGGTTATGAAGGGATTAGAGGTGGGGTGGAAGGGGAAGGTGTTAGAATGATAGAGAATGGATGAGAGTGGAGGGTGCCCTACATATAATATGCGGATTATTTTGTTTTGTGTGGAGAATCTGAAGAGAGTTTGAAAAAATTGGAAGAGGGATTTAGCATGGTGTATAATAGGGAGGGTTTGAAAGTAAACGTAGGTACGAGTAAAGTTATGGTTGTGAGTGAGGCAGTCCTCGGTGCGAAGTTATGCTGGATGGTGAACAACTGGAACAAGTGTCTGAGTTTAAATATTTAGGATATATGTTGGATGAAAATTGAACGGATGATGTAGAGCGTTGTAGAAAAGTTGTGAAAGGAAGGAAGGTGGCTGGTGCAATTAAATCCTTGGTGGATGTAAAAGGACTAAGTTTTGAGTGCACTAGGGTCTTGCATGAGGGTATGTTGTTACCTGTGTTAATGTATAGTAGTGAAAATATGGTCTGGAATAAGAGGTATAGATTTAAAGTACGATGTGCTAAGATGGACAATCTTAGAGGTGTGTTAGGTGTGAGATGAATTGATAAAATGAGGAATGAACGCATTAGGGAGTTGTGGTGTGAAGAAATGAGTAAATGAGAGAATTAATGAAAGTACATTGAGATGGTTTGGTCATGTGGAAAGTATGGATGATAGTTGGTTTGTTTAAAGGAAGTATTGTGGTGGTGTGCTGGTAATAGACCGGCTGGGAGACCTAAGGAAAAGTGGATTGAGTCAGTAAAAGGGAATGCCTGGAGGAAAGGAATTTGAGTTTGGCAGGGGCGAGAATGGTGCATAATAGGGGTGAATGGCAGGGTTTTGTGAGGAGTATGGCTCTGAACCACCTTGGCCAAGGGATGACCCCTACATTGACGAGATACCATAGTAAAGGTCCGTCGCGGTCCCGTGAATCTCTGGGGTGGATTATTCTGACTGCGGCGAGTTCTGACTAAAGGTATATATATATATATATATATATATATATATATATAATATATATAATATAATATATAATTATATATATATTAATATTATATAATATATATATATATATATAATATATATATATATATATATATATATATATATATAGAAGATATATATATATATATATATATATATATAATATATTAATATAATATATATATTATATTATAATATATATTTATATATATATATTATATATATATATCTATCTATATATTAATATATATATATATATATTAATATATAGAAGTTTGAGTATATATATTTTATATATATATATATATATATATATATATATATATATATATATATATATATTACTGCCAATTTTTTGCTCCAGCAGCACCCCATTTTAACCCCTATCTTAAAATAGACCCAAAATTCTTAATTTTCAGGCGATTTTGACCATACCAATAGCAAACTAGCTTTTTTTGATCTCTAAAACGTCATTTTGAGCGTTTTTCTGTATCCATAGCCATTTCTTTTGCATTTTCATTTTTTGAAAACCAATGTTTTTCACATTTTGGGCATCACTTCCCACAATATTTTTCGAAATGACTTCGAACTTGAAACAGACATATATGGGTCTATTACCTAGAGAGTGCATAAAATAGATTTTGATTTTTTGAAATTTGTGTTCAGCAATGTCGAAATTCAAAACCTACTTTTTTTTTGTTTTTAAAAATGAAAAATTGCGATATTTTTTCTGCTCATGCGATCAGGATGAAATTTATTTTCATTGCAAATGTAGTCGGGGGAGATACACATTCTTTATTAAGATAATTTTTTTGCATATGCAGTAGTTTTGGATTTGTCCTAAGAACAAATTTTCAAAATAAAAATTTTTGTAAAATTTTTAAATTTTTTCTTTTGAGTATACAAAAAAATTATCTAAGTAAAAAGATGTATCTCGCCCGATAATAGAAGCCTTGAAAATTTGATGTTGGTAGGATAAGTAGAAAAAAAAAATATTTCAATATTTCACTTTTCAAAAAAAAAAATTTTAAAAAAAAACAAAATTTGAAAAGGTGAAATACATTAGATAAATGTCTATTTCAAATTTGAAGTCATTACGAAAAAAAATTGTGAGAGATGAAGCCCAAAATGTCAAACACAGGTTTTCAAAAAATGAAAATGCAAAATAAATTACTATAGATACAGAATAGCATTCGAAAACGACATTTTAGAGGTCAAAAAAAGCTACAGCTTGCTTATAGTATGGTCAAATCGGCTGAAAATTAAGAATTTTAAGTCCATTTTAAGATAGGAACTAAAATGGGGTGCTGCTTGAGCATATATTGGACCCTGCTCTTATCTAAGAACAACGTCAGAACAACTAAATGTCGTATGAAAGCACGTGTGGGTAAACATATGAGAGTTAGTTAGTTACCGAAATGAAGTCAAATTTTCCTAATTTGAAACTACTGCTATCCGAATTCATTCCTCCTTGTGTTGAACTACTATTTCCAATAATTTATTTTCAAATCCTCTCTTTAGAAGCAGAGGAAATTTTCCTTTTTATTCTTGAATCTCTATGAATAAGAAATCTTAATCCTCCACTAAGCAAGAAGAGCCGCCACCACATTCAGTTGTAGCATTGCTCTCTGTTTTATCACTTTATTTATTTATTTATTTATCTATTTTATTATTATTATTATTATTATTATTATTATTATTGTGTGTGTGTGTGTGTGTGTGTGTGTGTGTGTGTGTGTGTGTGTGTGTGTGTGTATTATTATTATTATTATTATTATTATTATTATTATTGTTATTATTATTATTATTATTATTATTATTATTATTATTATTATTATTATTATTATTATTATTATTATTATTATTATTATTATTATTATTATTATTATTATTATTATTATTATTTTTTTATTATTATTATTATTATTATTATTATTATTATTATTATTATTATTATTATTATTATTGTGTGTGTGTGTGTGTGTATTGTATTATTATTATTATTATTATTATTATTATTATTATTATTATTATTATTATTTTAAAAAATTCATATTTAAATTCATTGTGGTTTTTGGCAACTCTGGAACAATCAATCATCTTCACTATACAACCAACTAAGTGTATTTTGAAGGTTAATATCATTATTCAATTTTTATAAAGCAAACAGTAATATTTCAGTTACTGAAATAAATATTGGGAAAGTTTAAATTTGAGGTTTTATTTTACTATATGCGATATTTTGCACAAGAAAATACTTTTTGAGTTTATTTTTGATATTAATTTTCCTGGACCACCAATTTTACAAACTCTTATTGCACAGTAAAATATACATAATATTAATGTTATTGATGTTAATAGTGTTAGTGTTATTGATGTTAATATTGTTAATAATTCGTTTTAATATTAATGTTTTTGATAATAATGTTAGTGTTAGTGATGGTAATTGATTATGATATCAACGTTAATGTTAATGTTAGTGTTAACAATAATGCTAATGATGGTAGTTTATATATATATATATATATATATATATATATATATATATATATATATATATATATATATATATATATATATATATATATATATATATATATGTATATATAT
Organism: Trachelipus rathkii; assembly: GCA_015478945.1. Taxonomy (NCBI): domain Eukaryota; kingdom Metazoa; phylum Arthropoda; class Malacostraca; order Isopoda; family Trachelipodidae; genus Trachelipus; species Trachelipus rathkii. The sequence continues at coordinate 18,503 of JABUQX010046910.1, forward strand.
ATCTATATATATATATATATATATACTATATATATATATATATATATATAAATATATATATATATATATATATATATATATATATATATATATATATATATATATATATATATATATATATATAAACTGTCATATATATATATATATATATATATATATATATATCCTTGCACTAACATAATATATACCACACATATACTTTCCTTGACCAATTTCCGATCTCGGGATTGGGAAGGGTTTATGTTTGTGAGAAAAATATATATAATATATATATATATATATATATATATACTATATATATATATATATATATATATATATATATATATATATATATATATATATAAAAATAAATAATAATAATAATAATAATAATAATAATAATAATAATAATAATAATAATAATAATAATAATAATAATAATAATAATAATAAATATATATATATATATATATATATATATATATATATATATATATATATATATATATATATATATATATATATATAATTTATATTTTTTTTATATTTATTAAATGTATGTATTTATGAATGTATGTTTGTAATATGTAAGTTTTTATGTGTTTATTTAATGCTCTTTTCAATGAAAATTATATGCTATTGGTAGAGCACTCGCCAAACAAAGTGAGGGTCCCAGGTTCGCAACTGGTTGGGTGGGAGAATGTGAGCTATTCTCTCCTTGGGCTTGGCTTCGTCTTGCTCGGACGTTAATTGAGTACACCCCACCCTCTTTGATTAGGACTCTGCCCGTGCGTGTTGGTGTTTATCTGTAATATATATATATATATATATATATATATATATATATATATATATATATATATATATATATATATATATATATATATATATATATATATATATATATATATATATATATATATATATATATATATATATATATATAATTCTATAAAGAACTAATAAAAGTTATGATTATTATTGTTTGTGATATTTGTGTTAAATAGAGGAATCAAATTGATCTTCATTGCATTGCACCTTTTTTCAAACGTTTCATGATATATTTCAGTCACTTTAATATCTTATATGACACTCTCCCCTTCAAGTGACTCCTTCAGTTATGTTGAAGTAAATTCATGTCATGAGCAATTTGAAAGAGTGAACAGTTTTATACATTTTATAAAGCTTATTATATATCTATTTTTGAGGTTTTTGAATAAAGGTAATACAAAAGGAGAGAAAAATCCCAAAGACAAAAAAGGTGAAGTGATCGTCGATACCTTAAGAAATCACTTCACTTCACATTCTTTTATTATTATTATTATTATTATTATTATTATTATTATTATTATTGTGTGTGTGTGTGTGTGTGTGTTATTATTATTATTATTATTATTATTATTATTATTATTATTATTATTATTATTATTATTATTATTATTATTATATTATTATTAATTTATTATTATTATTATTTTATTTTTATTATTATTATTATTATTATTATTATTATTATTATTATTATTATTATTATTATTATTATTATTATTATTATTATTATTATTATTATTATTATTATTATTATTATTTTGTGTGTGTGTGTGTATTATTATTATTATTATTATTATTATTATTATTATTATTATTATTATTATTATTATTATTATTATTATTATTTTTATTATTATTATTATTATTATTATTATTATTATTATTATTATTATTATTTTATTATTATTATTATTATTATTATTATTATTATTATTATTATTATTATTATTATTATTAATCTATATTATTATTCTTATTATTTTTATTATTATTATTATTATTATTATTATTATTATTATTATTATTATTTTTATTATATATATATATATATATATATATATATACAATTTTATATATATATATATATATATATATATATAATATATATATAAATATAAATTATACTATATATATATATATATATATATATATATATATATATAACTCTTTATATATATATATATATATATATTATATATATATATATATATATACTATATATATATATATATATATATATATATATATATACTTTATATATATATATATATATATATATATATATATATATATATAAAGGGACCGCACCACCCCAAACATGATTATTTTTAAAGCAGCTGCGGCGAGATCTCGTCGAATTAATCGTCAAACACTTAAACAATACTTTCGAACTTATACTTCGACTGTCAACTCCACAACTCCCCTTTCTTCAGTGTGGAAAGTTGCACAGAAAATATCTTGCCGCTCCAACAACTCTTCACCCACAGTCCTCCGTTATGGGCCTGATATAACCGATACGATCTCTGCTTCCTGCAGCTGTTGCATATACATTAGGTTATAGTTTTGCTAGCCACTCGAGCTCTTTCCGCTATCCTGAAGCCTTTCAAAAATTGAGAATTAACACTGCACTGCCAGACTTTTCAACAGCGAAAGGGGAAGATCATACCTATAACCGTCTTTTCACACTTGCAAAGTATCAAACTGCACTGGCGAACAACAAAGACGGCCCCCTTGACCCAAACTTAGTTTCGCACGTAATTCACCCCTCTTCATCAGCGTTCTTGCTGTATCTGTATAACATAATCTGAATCGAATCCTCTCTTGCATCTATTTGGACTACAGTTTTTGTAATCCCTATTCCCAAACCTGGGAAAGATCCGAAGTTGGCGGACAACCAAAGACCAATTTCGCTGATCTGTCATGCCTATAAATTAATGGAGAAAATGGTTTCAAGCCGCCTTGTCCCTGTTCTGGAGAGTTGCCAGGCTTTTTCAAACTTCCAGTTTGGTTTCTAAAAATCGTTCGACCGCGGATCCCTTGTTAAAACTGGATCATGACATCCGGGAAGCCTTCTCAACTGGTGGGATGGTTCTTGGTGTCTTTTTTGACCTTGAAAAAGCTTACGACACAACGTGGAGAACTGGGGTTCTCCTTAAACTCCACTCGCTCGGTTTCCAGGGACACCTTCCTCTCTTTATTAAATGTCTTCTGTCAGACAGATCCATAAAAGTTCGGTGCTCTTCTGTTCTATCACGCCACTTTACTCTGGATGAAGGCGTTCCGCAGGGCAGTGTTCTAAGTGTATTACTATTTGCTCTCGGATTCAATGATATCGTTACTTCTATCCCAGCGACAGTCAATTTTTCTCTCTATGTTGATGACCTGGCGCAATATATTGCTGGTGCCAGGCTGCCATTTCTTGAAAGACAACTTCAACTAGCTATTGAGAATATTTCACAATAGGGTAATTCCCATAGCTTCCTTTTCCCACCCCCAAAGCCTCAGAAGTACTATTAAGGAAAAAAGGAAATCGATGAAGCTGCCACATTGCTCCCGCGAACTTAACCTTATATGGTTCACCCATTCTTGTAACTTCACAAGTCAAATTTCTAAGACTCATTCTAGATGACCACCTAACATATGCACCGCACATTAAACTCCTGAAAACAACTTGTCATCGTGTGCTTGACCTATTACGTCATGTCGCCTAAAAATCTTGAGGTGCTGATCGCAAGTCCTTTTTACGCCTCCACACCGCCCTAATCCGATCGAAGCTGGACTATGACTGCATAGTATATGGTCAGGCCTCCCCAACTCTACACCTGTTAGATCCCATTCAAAACGAGGCGATCCGTATCTCCACAGGAGCCTTCCATTCGTCCCCCGGGTGAGCCTTGAAGTTGAATCCGATGTGATGCCACAATGTCTTCGAAAGGAATACATCATGTGCACAAGCAGTGGCGGCTCGTCTTTATGGGCTATTGGGCTGCAGCCCCTCCAAATTAAAAATGCCAGGCATAGGATGTTGATAGAAATATGAAATTTTTGTCAAAGTAAAGTGATCTGAATTTTTTTTTTTTTTTAACAATTTAGTACATAAAAAATTAGTAATCAATTAAGAAAATAACAAAGGAATCCTTTTTCCAACTGCAAATTGTGTGTACGATATTTATTTCAATATATTCAATTAAATAAAATTTGGGCTCTACTTTTGCGGCCCTAAAATAAGCCAATTTTATAAGTTCTTAAAAATAAGACAAATATAGCAACATACGAAAATAAAGAATTCAAAATTCCTATAGTACTTTTTATAATGTTGCCAGTTTGGCTTCTATTATTTCATAGCAACTTGGAAGTTTTTCTCATATAAAATTAAGGTTCAAATTTTACAGAGTTGCTAGATTTGTCCATGTAATGTCCTTCTTTTACTTGTATATAGAGAGTCAGAGACACTAAAGTCAATTTTAAGGGGGGAGAGCTTGTGTTTATTTTTTTGTGCGAGAAATAACATAGTGAAAATATATGCAAAAATAATTTCGGGTGTGATACATCATGTGCACAAGTTTTCTTTGCTTTCAAACCCCAATACTATCTGCTCTAACCGATTCTGCGAGAGATACCTCAGAATCCTCCTTACCGGTCATTTGCAAACATAGTTTTAACATCCTTGACTTCCTCAACGTCTCTTTGCAAAAGGTCATACCGTTCTCTTTTTATGAAGGGAATACACCTTGGCTACCCCTGCTCCCACCAAATCTTGCCACCCTGCTGCCTTGTTAAAGGCATCATTTTTGTCTCATTCCGCAGTTCACGGTGGATTTACTCCAGTGTTTACTGACGGCTCTAAAATAGGGGACAGTGTGGGTGCGTCTGCTGTCTTTCCTGACCGTAACCTCTCCCATATCCTCCCCATCATGCTTTAATTTTTACGGCAGAGTTAATGGCTATAATGATTGCCCATTCTTGAATTTTATTCCTTAACCAAGACCACTCTAATGTCATTTATTCAGATTCGCTCAGCGCCCTCCAGGCATTTAAGCCCCCTTTTCTAAAAACACAATGGTATCCGCTGTACAACTATTTCTTAGGCTGCTCCACTCTCGTAAGAAACAAATCATACTATGTTGGACCCCTCTCACGCTGACAGAGAGGCCAAAATGGCCGCCTCTTCTTTTCGGAGCTGTTCTAGGTACCTCCCGGTTGCCATTCGACAAGGTCGCCTCCAATCAACTAATTATTATCCTGCTCTCCGACAAGGTTTCCGGTCTTATTGGCAAGAATGCTGGACGAGTGATCAGTGAGGGGCGAAACTTAGAAATATAAAACCGAACATTGGTGAGTGGTCTTCCTCTCACCGACGAAAGCGCTTGCACGATATTTGCACGCCTCCGTATTGGCCACACCAATATCACTCACAGTCACTACATGTCACGGGACTCTACTCCCATCTGCAATTTCTGCCATACCCCGCAATCTGTTTACCATATCTTCATTGATTGTCCCCAACTGAACCCCATTCGCCGTCGTCATTTTCCTACTTTACGGTTCATAACACTTTCTAAAAGGTTATCCCATATCTTATCTGAATCTTCCACTTTAACAGTAACTATTTTCTCTTATCTTCAAGAACTGAATATTCTTTACAACATATGATTTTGTTATGTAATATTAGGACTATTTATAATGTAAGGATATATTTTTATTTAGTTTTTATTTATTTTTGACTGAATATTCATTTCGCCATTCAAATTTTCCTTGACATTTAAAATATGTATATGCCAGGACCCACCCATGGAGTTGATTATTCAACCCAGTGTGGCTGCTTCTCTGTGGGCTGTGGTGGATCCTGTACATGAGCTAAAAAAATAGAGTATATATATATATATATATATATATATATATATATATATATATATATATATATATATATATATATATATATATATATATATATATATATATATATATATATATATATATATATATATATATATATATATATATTAGTGATATAAATAACATTCGCATCACGGTAGCAGACATCCCCCTACGCATCGCATCCTCATTGGCACATGCGCAGCATCCGCACCTAAATTGGCATCCGCATCAGCATCCTCACTTAACGGCACATCCGCATCCGCATCCGCATCCTCTTTTGAAAAATGAGGATGTTGAGGATGTTTTCTACATTTGATTTTGATTAAATGCATATAAAATAAATATTATTTGGCATCTTTATCATGGGAGTTTATGGGAATAATTGTAATTTTGAATTTCGATTTCTGTATATATATATATATATATATATAATAATATATATATATATATATATATATATATATATATATATATATATATATATATATATATTTATATACAAATATAAAAAGATATATATATACATACATATATATATATATATATATATCTATATATAATAATAAATATAATAATAATAATATATATATATATATATATATATATAGGATATATAAATGTAGATTTTAATAGCTCTAGAAATATATTTATGATATAATGCATATAGGTGTTTGCATTACTATATAATAATTATATATATATATTTAATTTCTGTATTTATATAATATATATATATATATATATATATATATATAATTTTTAATTCAAACTTCAAAGAGTAAACATCCGCATCCGCATCCGCATCCGCATCCTCATCTACTTTAAGATCCGCATCCGCATCCGCATCCGCATCCTCATCCTCTTTGAGATCCGCATCCGCATCCGCATCCTCAAACAGTCAAATTTTGACATCCGGTCCCTCACTAATATATATATATATATATATATATATATATATATAAATATATATATATATATATATATATATATATATATATATATATATATATATATATATATATATATATATATATATATATATATATATATATATATATATATATATATATATATATATATATATATATATATATATGTATATATATATATATATATATATATATATATATATATATATATATATATATATATATATATATATATATATATATATATATATATAACTATATATATATATATATATATATATATATATATATATATATATATATGGTATATGTCTTATATGTAAAAACGGAAGACGAATAAGAACTTGGATATCATTTAGCTATACGGTGTATTGTGGTCGTTTCTGGTTACACAGAACACCTTCATCAGCTAAAATAAAGATTAAAACTATAATAAACTATTATGTCCAAGATATAAAGTTTAAAAATTAAAAAGTAAAAAATTAAAACTATGGTAAATAATAATAATAATAATAATAATAATAATAATAATAATAATAATAATAATAATAATAATAATAATAATAATAATAATAATAATAATAATAATAATAATAATAATAATAATAATCATAATCATAATCATAATCATAATCATAATCATAATCATAATAATAATAATAATAATAATAATAATAATAATAATAATAATAATAATAATAATAATAATAATAATAATAATAATAATAATAATAATAATAATAATAATAATAATAATAATAATAATAATAATAATAACATTTTTTCCTTACTTTCTCTTATGCATATTCATCTACAGTCCAGCTAAAATCTATATTTCGACCTCTTTCATTTTCGATGTTCAGCAATGCTAAGCCATTTAGCTGTTCTTGTGCCATTGAGCCACACAAATAGTATTTAGTTAACCTTAATTTTGAAAATTACTTTTCTGCATATATTACAGACATTGGAACTGAACTGCTAAATACATGAATAACGCTACTGTACAAAAGTCAGGGTAGCTTCATGATAGCGAAGAATTATCTATTATTAATAAATGGGTCAATTCATAAACATCTTTAATCTAATCAAGTTTGTATTTAAACGAAACTTCGATAGAAAGCACTTGATATGAAAATAACGGAGACATGTTTTCACAAAATCTTTCGGAAAATACCTTTTTTTTCGAATTTGGCCTCTGGTTAAGTCTTTTCCACAAAATATATTGTGTGTAATATATGTATACTCTTTTAACAACAACTTTATATTATGTAAACGGCTGTCGAGCTGTGATGGAGAGGTTTCAATCTTAGGAAAAAATACAATTACACGTGAACAGAGCACAGAGTCACTAAACCTATCATTTTCAGACAAGTCGTCAAGATGATATTTAATTTTTCAAAGCCCTCGGATTGCAAGTATAGTTTGAAAATCCTCCTTAGATCTTATTTTTTTATGATTTCGTCATTTGTTCTTCAAACCTAAATAATAAATAGAGAATTTTTAATTGGTTAAGTGCAAAAGATAAGTTAATTGTCTCTGACTGCAGCATATTTGAAGGAATATGTTCTATCTGTAAGACTTTGAACTGAAAGACAAGCAAGAAAGCAATGTCTATATTTTTAATTCTTTTCTTTTTTGAAAAATTTTTATACATTTCTTGATTTCAGCTTCTTGCGCATAAGAATTATGATTTAATCTTGATTTAAGAGCATAAATTATGTTGTAACTTTCTTGCTCATCTTGTTGAATTCAATTTTTATGGTAGTTTTTGTTGAGATTTTTAAGTATCAATTGAGCTTTAGAGCTCATACCACCAAAATATGCTACCGTACGACCTAAAATGACATCGGCAGTTTAAATTTCAGTAATTTTAAAACAATTTTATATATCATGGTTTGAAAAATAATTTTTTAAAATTAAATTCAAATTGTGAGCAACACAATGCATGATAAATACGTGTGGGTGACGGCCAGTATATAGACTCTACAAATGATGGATGGATGCCTCACCGTAACCCGAGTCCGAACATTTGGCCAACGAACATTTGGCCGAAAGACATTTGGCCGGCGGACTATTGACCGACGGACTTTTGGCCGAAAGTACATTTGGCCGACAATTAATTAGGCTGTGTTGTGTTGGGTTAGGCTAGGAAATAAATGTTTTATGAAACATTTTTGCTTAAGAACTTTTTTCATTTTCTACCAAATGTAAGTTTGGCCAAACATCCGTCCCGCAAATGTTCGTCTTCCAAATGTATGGGTACCTCGTAATCTTGCCCACAATATTTCTTTATTTCTAATACATTTTGTTAGATGCGTCAATGAATTGTTCACTCGCAGAATGATCCCCCACTTCAGTAAATAGGGTAAATATTTTGTAAATTCTTAACTCTGATGGTTTACCTTCAGCATCATAAAAAATTTTCGCATTGCAAAAATACAAATTTATCTGGTCAGTTTGACTAATATCTTTTTATTTCCAGAACGATTAAAACAATGAGCATTTCGAAGTTTGCCTTTAATTTCTTCGTTAAGGATCCAAGTTGCTAATAAAGAAATAAAGTTTATTTTTGGACATGTTTAAATATTTAACGGAGTCATAGAAAATAGCCAAATTTTCTCTGCACCAGCTAGTGATACGAAAAAAGATGAAAGATAAGTTGGTTCAATGTCACCCTCCTTACATTAACTATTTACTGCTGAGCGGATTGTCTTCAAAACTGAAAGGAGTAATGAAGGTAGTGCCATCTGCATAAGAGTAGATAACAGACGAAATCGTAAGTAGATCATAAATGAAAAGTAGATAAAGAGTTTTAAACAGAGCAGAATCCTTAGGAACCAACACCAATATTGATAGATTTAAAAGATAGGGGAAGCCCGAAAAAAAGCCGCCAATCAAAACGCTCGCAAGCAAATCGAAAAAGAATTACATGAGAATGATAGATACCGAAAGAGGGTATCTGTTTTGTTATATATAATATATTTAATATATATATAATATTATATATATATATATATATATATATAATATATATTATATATATATTTATATATATTATTATATATATATATTATTATATATATTATATAGTAGTTAAATGTTGACAGTTTGAGCGCCTACACTCCTTTTCGATAGAAAGGGAATAGAGGTATCTGGTCTGAAACTGGAATACTAATCTTAACTTGTATGTATTAAAGCTCAAAACCGACGAGTTTTTAAGTCTCTAGGATGCTATATAGGGGGACCCCCCCCCGGAGAGCGAAGGTGAATATTGCGCTACGCTCTGTTCTCGCGGTCCTTTTCCGAGTGGAGATCAGGCTTAACGATACCTCAATCGAACAGGTGGATTCACAGTGAGTTTTGGTGACCGTAGTGTCGCCTCTAAGGGGTGCCTGCCCCCCTTAGCGCCAAGGTAATTCACCCTAAAAACCATGTTAGCGCTTAACGTTATCGGCTAAATTTGGATGAGGAGCTATATGATGACGTCATCTCGCTCGGAGTATCGAGGATTACGTCCCCTGCATCGCCTACGAGATGGGGGAACGCAGCCCGCCCTAAAAATTAAAATGAATCGTAGATCAACTGAACTTGGAGAAGGAAATTCGATTCAGTCCCGGAAACGAGTTGGATGTTGAATTGGATCAGATCAGCAGACCTCCGGAGTGGGGGCCCCATTTGAAAAAAGAAGAAGAAATTCATGGAATGCAAAACAGAGAAATAATGAGGAAGGAGAGTCTGAGAAGGATTTAGAAGACAGAGGAGTCGGAGTCATTACCGGCTCCGGTGCTGGGAGCCTGGTGCTGTGCTGATCTTAATAAGCATTCGTATAACAAACAATGTTGGTATCACCCTATATAGTTATCGAGTCTGGTCGATTTCGGAAATGATGGGTTTCAGAACTCATCAAGAAAAATTAAAATAAAAATAAATAAATAAATTAGAATAATTAAATAAATAAAATTTCTTATTTTTTATGTTTATAAACTACAAATTTACGTTTTTTTGCATACCCTAAAGCATTAAATAGTAAATCCAGTAAATCGAAATAGCCCCCTCGCCCTTCCCTGAGTCTATTGATCTATTTGATCTATTGATCTATTGATTCTAGCCTTTGGATCTATTGATCTATTGATCCAAGTCACATTTCGAGTATAAAAAAAAAAACATAACAAAAAAACAAATTCTTTTACACTGATCAACGAATATATGCTACGTAACAAAGTTTTCCACATTAATAAAGCTTATCTTAGCATAATCTGAACTATGAATGATAATGCAACAGCGACAAACCTAACACATTTTAAACATGAATAAACTGTTAACGTTAACAAAGTTCGCAGCACTTAACACCAGTAAAGTACTTAATAGCATACAAAGACGTAACGTATTCAACACTTTGTCAAGCATATCTCTGAAACATACAACTGTAATTTTAATTAACATGGCAATATTAATCAAAAAATTATCAACAACATTGGTTAATTATCATACTGATATCGAATATACTCTAGCGTAATAAAGTTTCCATATCAATAAAGCTAACATAGCGTAACAATGAACTAAGAAAATAATGTACTAACAGACAAACAACACAACTTAACACACAATAACTGTTAACATTAACTAATAGTTTCACATCTTAACACCAGTTAAAGTAACGAACATTTGCAATGCAAAACCGAGTCTATTCATTAGTCTAAACAATGTAGTCTATAACAACGGTAGTCTATACAATGACAATACCAACACAACTTAACGCGCTAATAAACTGTTAACATTAACAAAGTTCCACACTTAATCCCTAAAGTAAACTAACTTTACATACAAACGTAAAACCTATTCATTCTTTTTCCAAGCATATCTCTTAACATATTAACGTTAATCTTACATAACACAGTAACATTTATCAAAAATGTTTCATAACTGTCCGATTATCATACAGACCAACGAATATATGCAAACGTCACAAAGTTTTCACAATATTAACATAGTAATATTAACAAAAATTTATCATAACCTTACCGTAAATATCATAATCCCAACAAAATAATTGCAAACATAACAAAAGTTTTGGATAAACATAATATAAAAAATAACAATAGTTCTTACCGATGAACAAACATCAAAATAAGTTCTTTATGAATTAATATCATAGTAAAGTGTATAAGTTTACTGAGTAAATCAGTAAAGCAAAAAATCAGTAAATCAACACCCGTCCCCCCCGCACCTCCCTACCCACCCGTCTACGATCTTTTGATCATCGATCTAATGATCAGTGTCACATATCGAGTACCTATTTTCGGGCTAAGAATAGTACAAAAATAAGCTCTTCTATTATACTAACAACGTAAATATATGCTAACGTACAATTGTTTTCACATTAATAAAGCTACAATAGCATACCAGAACTAAGAATATAATGTACAATGACAAAACCTAACACACTTTACGTATGAAATAAACTACTAACATTAGCAAAAGTTCCATACTTAACAAACAGTAAAGTACCTAGCACTGCGTACAAAACGTAACCTAGTACAACACTTTTTCAAGCATATCTTCTACATATTAACGTTAATCTTACATTTTACACTAAATTTGAATTTTACGTCGCATTTCGAGGATCATTCTGATAAACATAGCCCAAAAATGAGTTCTTTATATACAAACAAGAAGCGAATATATGCTAACATAACAATTTTTCTGACATTAATGAAGCTAAACATAGCATCATATGAAACCAAAAAATAAGTAACAACGACAAACCTAACACCAACTTACAGTACGCTAAGAAACGTTACATTAACCAAAGTTTCCACATTAACCCATAAGTAACCTCAACTTTAACAATAACAAAACTAACCTACTTCGATTACTTTTTCCAAATATATCTCTAAACTTTTAAACGGTTAAATTTTACATTGACACGATGTAACATTTCTATATCAAATAATGTTTCATAACCTTGTTTCGACTTATCATACAGACTAAACGAATATATGCAAACGTCAACAAGAGTTTTTTTTACATTAGCATAAGTATGATATTTTAAAAAAATTTATCATAACCTCACCTAAATATCATAATCCCCAACAAATAAATTTGCAAACATAACAAAGTTTTATCCAAACATAAAAAAAAGTTCTTTAAAGTTTTAACTCAAACATAACATAAAAAGTAAGTTCTTGAATAAAATAGCATAGTAAATTGTAATAGTTTACTGATTTTAAAAGCAGTAAAATCAGTAAATCCGTAAATCAACCATCAACCCCTCCCCACCCCCGCCCACCATCGGACCTTTTGATCTATTGATTTTCGAGTATTCATTTCGGATAAAGATATACAAAAAAATAAGTCTTAATACTACCTAACCCATCCGATATATGCTTACCGGCAACAAAGTTTTAGCAATCAATTAAAAGCTAACATAATCAATAACACTGAGCTAGAATTATAATGTAAATGTCAAACCTTACATACCTCGCATCATATATAATTCCGCTAACATCCTGAAAAATTCCCCTACATATCAAAGGTAAAAGTTGGTAACAAGGTCATACAATACTCGATATGTTCCCACTTTTCCACGCATATCACAACAGTAAATAGACGTATTAATCTAGACAAAATCCCTTAAAACCAAAGTGACCACTATCAAAAGATAGCAAACCTCTGAACTATGATTGACACTATACTTCATCAAGTGTCACTTCGTCTCGCAATAAACAGTTCATTTGACTATGAATTAAACGTAGACATTATGCACAATTCTGGGGCAACCCTAACACAACTAACAAAAACTTTAACCTACTGGCTCACGTTTCTAACACATCATCGTCAGTTAACACAGTAATATCTTACAAAACTCATTCTTCTTTAACAAATCAGTGTTATTTCACATGTCATAGATATATTAACATAACGTACCTAACTTACGATTAAACAGTTTTCATTAACCAAGAGAAATCTAAAGCAAACATCACCTCCACGAGAAGTCCATTTGGGATCACCCCTTTGAAAGGGTGTGAATCCTGAGAGGGGGATCACCCGAAGGGGTGTAAGCGGGTTTTTACCCCTCCGAAGGAGGGGTAAGCCTCAGCCCGAAGGGCTGACGCCCAAAACCCGCTTACAATTATTCGTTGGGATCATCGATATTTAGACGAAGGTTATTGAATGAATTTTTGTTAAATTATTACGAAAGTTGATCGTAAAAAACTGTTACGTTAGCTTAATATTCGTTGTCAGTATGATCATTATTAGATAGGGTTATGCTAAATTTTTGTTAAATATTACGATGTTAATGTAAAATTAACATTGATATGCGCGGGAGATATTATAGAAAATGTGTGTAGGTTACGTTTTGAACGAAGGTTTAGGTACTTTACTGTTGTTAGTGCGAAGGTTTGTTCAATTTTAGTTTACTTCGTGACGTATGGTGTGTAGGTTGTTCTTTGTACATTATATCTTAGTTCAGGTCATGTTATGAGCTTTATTAATGGTAAAACTTTGTTACGTTAGCATATATTCGATGTTAGTATATAAGAACTTATTTTTGTGTTAATGTTTATCCGAAATGATACCTCGAAAAATATACATGGGAATCAATAGATCATATAGATCAAGGTCAATGGTGGCGGGGTGGGGAAGGGGTTGATTGTTGATTTTATCGGATTTACTGATTACTGCCTTTAAAATCAGTAAACTATTACAATTTTACTATGATATTTATTCAAAGAAAACTTATTTTATGTTATGTTTGGAAAAAACTTTGTTATTTTTGTGTTATGTTTGGATAGAAACTTTTGTTATCGTTGCAATTCAATTGGTTGGGAATTATCGATATTTAGGGTAATAGGTATGATAACTGTTTTTAAAAATATTAGCTAGAAAGTAAAGAAAACTTTGTTACGTTTGCATAAATTCGTTGGTCTGTATGATAATCGGACAAGGTTTATGATACAGATTTTGCTAAATGTTACTGTGGTCTAGTAAGATTAACCCGTTAATCATGTTAGAGATATGCTTGGAAAAAGTATGAATAGGTGTAGTTTTTGTATGTAATTAGTTACTTAACGGTGTTAAGTGTGGAAGCTTTCGTTAATTTAACAGTTTAATTAGCGCTAAGTTGTGTTTGTTTCGTCCGTTGTAATACATTTATTTCTAAGTTCATAATGATTGCTATGTGTAGCTTTTTTATTAATGTGGAAAACATTGTTTATGTTAGCATATTATCTCTTGGTTAGTATAATATAAAGAAGGGGC
>JABUQX010046911.1:0-10000 GCA_015478945.1 Trachelipus rathkii
GAAGAGAGGATTACTTAACCCTGAACGTGTCACGAGCGAAGGCTACTTTGACTTTTAGACAATGATAGGACCAAACTTAAAACTTGTTCCGCCAATGGGAAGCTTTTGTTTTTAGAGCTTAAGCGTTTTTAGACGACAAGGCCGTACTTTCTTTCACGTGACTCCCGTCCAGAATGTGCTGTTAAGGTAGAGCTTGGGAAGTGTATTGAAGTACATTGAAGGTGGCATTAAGTATTACCGCGTACTGTAAGTGTTGCCTCCGGGGTTCCGCGCATGTTCCGCGCGGGGTCGCCTTGGCGTGGGGCCTCGCATGATCGGCCTGGCGCGCTGGCTGCATGCCATCGCGCCTGCTGAGCGCCGCTGCGTGGCTGGCGATTGACCCGAAAATCAGCACACTCTGTGTGAACGTCACACGCTGTGTGAACGTCGCACATTTTAAAAAAATTAGTCATATTTCGAGCACGAAAACGGTGGCCGGTTGCTCGCGCAGGCCGAGATAAGGCGAACTGCTCTCTATCGGCAATGAGGTTAAATGACTTCGCATCTTAAGTCCACTGGTGCTGAGGAGCCTGCAGTGAAATGATGATAGGGAGTTAATTTTGTGAGTGCTTTGAGAGACCGTCGCAGCTGTGATAGATAGAAAATAATAAGATATACATGAAGTAATAATATGAATTTTTAGATCGAGCAGTTTGTTTCATTGTGGAGAAATTGTCGACTAATAATAATATAATAATAGATAAATAATATAATGAATAATAATTATAATAATAAAAATAATATAATATATATTATATATAGTATATATATATATAGTTTAGTAGGTATATATAAATAGTATAAATATGGATAGTATATATTATAGTATATATATAGTTATAGTATATATATATATATATATAGTATATATAGGTATATATATATATATAATATATTTATATGAGTATATATATTATATAAGTATTTATGATATATAGTATATATATATATATATATAGTATATATATATATATATATATATATAGTATAGTATGATATATAGTATATATATATATATAGTATATATATATATATATGATATATAATAATAATAATAGTAATAATTAATATAATAGATAATAGATAATAATAATATAAATATAATGTAATAATAATTAATAGATATATAATAATATAGATAAAATAAATAATAATGATAGTTTTAACGTACTAACTTCGAGAAATATTTTACTGCATTCTGACAAATTTTATGAAATATGGCCTCTTCGATAGCGTTTATTATTAATTGATTATTAATTATTGATTATATTATTAGTTGGATTGGGTTATTATTATTATGTATTTTTCATTATTATTTTTCATTATTATTATTAATATTATTTATCAGCAGTTTTGTTTAATATAAGTTGTGGTTTTAGCTTCCTATTCACGAAATGTTTTCTTGTAATTTCATTTAATTTTCTTAAAAATATTCTAGAAAATAATTTACAACGGTAGTCTTCAGAGTTCGTCGATAATATATATATAGTATATATATATATATAATATATATATATATATATATATATATATATATATATATATATATATATATATATATATATATATATTATATTATATATATAATATATATATATTATATATATATATATTTATTAGTAACATGTTGAATTGGCTACTATATATTCAGGTTTAGAACCTATAAATTAGTGCATCGATTGGTAATCATATTTGTATGTTAAAAGAAAGTGGAGAACAGAAACTGTAACGCCCGCTTTAAATTTTAATTAGAAAAGAGATAATAAACAAACTCTATAGAAAATAAAAACGGGAGAATACGAACAATATCTCTGAAAACATTAACTATAATTTTAAAATTTCAAACGCTAAAGACTTCGATAAAGGAAAAATTCGGGGACACGAATGAGTGTCTGTTGGGACTGAGATACGAGCCTACGTCTTACTCCAATGTGGTAAGCCTCAGTGAAATGAGATAGGATTTGATTTTGAAGTATTTTTATGCATCGTAATAATATAATAATGAATAGATAAGTAATATTAGTAATAGATTGGAATAATATAATTAATATATAGATAATAATAATAATGATAATATAATAATAGATAACAATAATATATAGTATATGATATATATATATATATGATATGATATAGTATATTATTATATGATATGATATATATATATATATGATATATATAATATATATGATATATATATAGTATATATATATATGATATTATAATTATATAGTATATAGTATATATATATATATATATATAGTATATATAGTGACTGCATCACAGGTTTTACCCAAGCTTAATACAAGGAAAGAGAAAAAAGAAGAAAAGGAGAAGAAAAGAAGAAGAAGGAGTGAAAGGAGAACAGAGAGAGAAGAAGCGTGATGCGGCATGCGCTGAATTTAAAGAATATTAGTGATATTGACGGGAGGTTGCGGTTGGGCTATAATCTACAGTGGCTTGATAGGACATATAGTTATATAGTTATATATATATGCGTATTATGTATTATTATTATAGTATTATATATTATATATATATATATATATATAGTATATAATTATATATATATATATATATATAATACTTTTTATATATAATATATTAATAGTATATATATATATAGTATATTTATGATATATATAAATATATATATATAATATATAGTATATAATATCATATATAAAGACATTTTTTTTTTAAATTATATATAATATATATATATAGTATATATATATATATATATATATATTATATATATAATATAGTATATATAATATTATAATATATATATATTATATATATATATATATATATGATATATATAGATGATAGACCTAACGAGGACTAAAACCTAAGGGTCCCCTTTAACTATATTTTATCAAATTTGAGACCCATTATGGACTTCGTTAAACGTTGACAGAACGTTTCATGGCCTTATAATTTATGTTTAGTACGGAAATAGTTACAGTAGAAAACACATTTTTTTCAACTGCCTCTAAAGTAGCTTAAAAGCCGGTTGGCCTTTTAATAAATTTCCCGCCAGCTGCGAGGGCCCCCGCACCCTATCTCACCGAGCCTTGCTTTACATCTTTATAGCTTTAAGTATGCGTTTGAGGGCACGCGCATTTTCATGAAAATAACGTAACAGTAATAAAATGTCTCAGCATAGCCGTAGCAGCCGAATACATGACTAGGGAAGAAAAAGATGCCTAGCGGATTACATCAGGACATTAAAGCTAGATTGG
This sequence comes from Trachelipus rathkii, assembly GCA_015478945.1. Lineage (NCBI taxonomy): Eukaryota > Metazoa > Arthropoda > Malacostraca > Isopoda > Trachelipodidae > Trachelipus > Trachelipus rathkii. The sequence continues at coordinate 3,288 of JABUQX010046911.1, forward strand.
TTCAGGCGGGCCGTAAAACATTTGTAGTAGTATCTGCGGTAGCAGATGTAGTGAAGTAGTAGTAGTAGTAGTAGTAGGTAGTGAGGTGAAGGTAGTAGTAGTAGGTAAGTAGTAGTAGCAGTGAGAAACTTATTAGCTATTAATAATTCACACGCTACTCTATTCACAGATGCGCTTATGGCAATTTTATATTTTCAGTAAGCTTTAAACACGGACTTAAATTGTAAAATTTTTTCCTATGAAACAACGTCGAAACAACAAAAGCTCAGTTAAAACTGAGCTTTATTGTCGTTCGGTGAATAACATCGTCTACCGTGATTGGTTCATTTCTTCCAATCAGCCGGCCATAGATTTATCGTATTAATGCTTGTATTATCTTTAAACTTATTTAAATGATCACGAGTATTTAGTCTTTCGCTGTGTTATAAGGTCGTGCTCTCTCTCTACCTACATCATGATCCGTCTTAACAGATATACCGCCATACAAGATATTATTCAACGGGTGATCGAGATCCCAAGGAGTAGTGTTTCGTTCATATATAAAAGAAATTCTAATGGCTTTGAATATTTCACAGGATTTCATCACTCGACATATTCTACAGGCAAGCCTGTCTTTATGAGTGTTGAAGAATTACTTAGTATATGTAAACACGCTGAAGAGTGGTCAATGAAGGTTTTAAACCAGCCTAAGAAACAGTCATGTAGGTAGGAACCGATTGGTAGCAGCTCGACTTTAGCTTTGTGTTCCAGAATATCTAAATACTGTACAGTATGGAAGTTAGAATATGGGCGGGATGTGTAGTGGAAACGGATACTAAAGGAAACTTCAGTAAAAATATTATTCAGACATGGGTATGCCTTAAAAATAATCAGTAAAACTGTACAAATATTCTTAAAGAATTTAAAAAGGAAAACAATACTTTGACAGTCACCCTACATCCCTTTAATTTGGCAATTGGAAATAATTATACATTTAAAAAAAATGTTACGGAGACGATATGAAACTAAGTTATTAAACAGTTCTTGGCTTCTATGGATGTGCAAAAATTTATTAGATCGTTTTTAGAGAAGCATTGGCGTGGTTGCTGTTTACATCGAATGATCCAGTCTAAACAGCCTTATAGTATCGCTTAGGAGAACTTTGTTTACATATGGCTTAGGGGGATGGTGTGAGGAAACTGCAAAATATTTGGGGGACAACAATATAAACGATTGGTATATTCGCGAAAGATTTGGAGCGTTTAAATCTTAAGTCCTCATAGAGGTGACATATATATATATATGTATAGTATATATAGTATATATATATATTAATATATATATATAGTAGTATATATATATATATAATATGATTAAAAGTATAATAGTATATTATGTTTATATTAGTATATATGTATAGTATATATTATAGTATATATTCACGGCTGTAATTGTTATTATTTTAAAACTTACTGACCACAGGGTTTTGAGTGTTTAAGAATAGCTTCGCATTATCGATTTGGGATTTTGCTGTGTTAATTCGTAAATCTTAAGAGATAATTCCACCCAAAGCGTTTGGTGATTATATATGGTTTCTCTTCAGTAACGCCGATTCTTGCACTGGTGCCTAACCCGATGTCGTCAATCCTCATCTCTCGTAAACTCGTGAGAACACCTTTACTAAAACCATAGGTCATTCCGATCGCAATGTTCTATAATTATTAAGGACGCAAGACCTGGATAGGCGACCTGATACAGTCGTCTGTGTTCCGGCTTAACGATACACCCAGAATCGTCGCTTTATTCGTTTCTGGTAGAACAGTTTTCAGTAAGAATCATTGAGTGTATAGAAACATGGAGTAAGGCAAAAAGTGTTCATGTACTAAGTATGGGATAATGCCGTCCAGTAATAACCACGCGTGGGTGCTGGTGGGAGTGGTTCTTAATAGATATCGCGGTTACTTTCGTCATCAGGGACAATATTGAAAGGGTGCAACTGTAACGTAAGCGTATTGAGAACGCTATAGCCGTGAATGGCGGGCAGTTTTTTGGTTGGACGTGTAATAGGTTTCTCTGTCAGTTGCCGCTTGAAAGAGTATTAAAGCCCTTAGTGTTAAAATGATGAATGAATTGAGGGCTGCAATCTGACGATGTCAGCGAACTCGAAGAATTGATATATCGAAGGTCATAGAAGTAATGTAGTGATTATTTACAGAAGTAAAATATGTTGGAGTTTAGCCGTACACTGAAAGACATCGGACATGTGTTAAACGAACAACTTGACCGGAGTTTACTATTCTTTATGGAATTGAACGGGTGGATGTAAAGATTCCGAGATGAGTGCGTCCAGCTAAGTATTTATGTGCGTACATAAACTACTATAGGGGTGGAAACGCTTGAGAAATATATAGAAACTGCTCAGTTTCAACTTCAGCGCCCATGTCTCTGCCAGGTGTGATTAATAGTATATATATAATATATATATAATAGTAGTATATATATAGTATGATATATATATATAGTAGTATAGTATATATATATGTATATATATATTATATATATATATAAGTGTATATATAGTATACTATATATATATAATAGTATAGGATATATATTATATATATAAGCTTGGTTTGATTTCAAAGTCTTTGGCTTGTAATGAATTTGTATATAATATATAGGTATATAGTATTAATATATATATAGTATGTATGTATATATATTATATAGTATATATATATAATACTATAGACAGCGACCCACATATATTATATATATATATATTTAGTTCAAAGTTGTTAGCAATGTAATACTTATATATGGTAAATTTATAGTAGTATATAGTATATATATATATAATATATAGTATATATTATATTATTTATAGTATATATATATATTAGTATATATATTAGTATATATATATATATATAGTATAGTATATATATATATATATATATTAAATAGATTATATATATATATATATATATATATAATATATATATAATATATATATATAGTAGAATATATTATATATATAATATATATATATATTATTAGTAATAGTAGTATAGATGAAATGAAAACATTTCAGTAAAAGGTTTATATATATTGAACTTTTGTATTATATCCTGTGATTTTTATAATGTTTTGGGAGCTTTGTACTTATAACTCTTATCAAACAATTCTTCACTGTGATTGGGTTGACATGAAAACCAATCTATGAAACGAAATAAGCTTAGTTTTTAACTTAGCTTTTGCTGGTTCGGCTTTGTTTCATTGGAAAACTTTTATTGAAGATTGCCGATCACAAAATTCTAACTGAAAAATATAGAAATGCATTAAAAAAGAGATAGAGTAGGAGTGTGATATATTTAATAGTAATAAGTTTCTACTGCTACTACTAGCTACTACTAGACTACTACTACATCTGCTACGCGGATAACTACTACAAATGTTGATAGGCCGCTGAACGCAAATTCTAGCTTAATGGTTTGATGTATCGCTAGCATGCTTTTTCTTCCTAGTTTCATGTATTGCGGCTGGCTAGGTAGTGAGAATGTTTATTACTGTTACTGGTTATTTTTGCATTGAGAAATGGGTGCGTCAAACGGTACTTAAAGCGTATAAAGGATGTAAAGCAAGGCTCGGTGAGAAGAGGGTGTGGTTGGGCGCGCTCGCGAGTGGGGGATTTATTAGCCGCAACGGTTTTTAAGTAACTTGAGTCAGTGAAAAGATGTGTTTCTACTGTAATCTTTCGTACTAAACATAAGATTATAGAAGGATGAAAACGTTGTCAGAGCGTTTATACGGAAGTGCCATAATTGGTGTCAAATTTGATATAATATAGTTAAGGGACCTAAGGTTTTGTTGTTAGGTTTATATATAGTATATAATAGTATGAGTGATTAGTATATATAATATATAGTATATATATATAGTATATATCATAATAGTATATAGTATAGTTATATATGATTTATTAGTAGTATAATATATAATATTATAGTATATATATAAGTTAATAATATATATATATATATATTATATATATATGGTATATAGTATATATATATATATATATATAAGTATATGATATATATATATAGTATATATATATATATATTATAAGTATAGTATATAATAATATATATATGTCCTATAAGCCACTGTAGATAATAGCAAGACTCCGTTCTTATCTTTAAATTCAGGCGCATGCGCATGCAAACGCTTCTTCCTTTGTTCTGCCTTTGTTCTATCTTCATTCCTTCTTTTTTCTTCTCCTTTATCTTTTTTCTCTTTCGGCTTGTATTAGATTGGGGTAGACTGTGATGAGTCATATTATATATAGTAGTTATTGATAGTATTTAATATATATATAGTATATATATATTATATATATAGTATATATATATATATATAATTATTTTGATTATTATTAATTTTAATTATTATTATTATTATATTATTATTATTATTATTTATTATTATTGATTATTATTATTATTAATTATTAGATGAATAAAAAATATTCAAAATCAAATCCTATCTCATTTCACTGAAGCTTTGAATCGATAGAGAGCAAGGATGAACACTACTAGCATGGCCAATTACTTATTCGTGTTGTCCCCGAATTCTTCCTGTAGCGAAGTCATTAGCGTTTGAATTTTAAAATTATAGTTAATGTTTCAGAGATATTGTTCGGTGATTCTCGCCGTTTTGTATTTCCTATGAGTTTGTTTATTATTTTTCTAATGAAATTGTAAAGGCGGGGTTACAGTTTTCTGTTTTATTCTTGTAACGATCAATGGTGATTACCGATCGGCGAGCAGCAATTTGTAGTATGGTGCTAAACCTTGATTATAGTATGGTAGTCAAGTTCAAATTTTAAAGTATGATATTATTATAGTAGTATATATATAGTTATATATATATAGTATATATATATATAGTATCATGATATGTTATATTATGAGTATATATATTGTATATAGTATATATTATAATTTATATAGTATATATTATTAATCGTAAACTGCTGCAAGAGCTAAGTTCAGATTAAGAACTTGAAGAATTTTTAAGAAGAAATTAAGATGAAGATTGGATCAAGAAAACATTTCGTGGAAGTAGGGGAAGGCTAAAACGCAGCAACTTATATTTAAAGATATACGAGAAAGTGTGAGAAATATATTAATAATGAATAATGAAATGAAATAAATGAAAGTAATATAATAATAATAAATAGTAATAATAATAAATTAATTAAATAATAATAATAATGAATAAACGTTATCGAGGCCATATTACCTAAAATTTGTCAGAATGCAGTAAAATATTTCTTTTTTCGTAAGTTAGGTACGTTTAAAAAATAATCATTATTATTATTTATTATTTATTATTATTTTTATTATTATTATTATACTATTATTATTATGTAGGTATTCAATTTGTATGATTGAATCAGTAATTTTACTTTATTATATGTTATTTATTTATTAGTTATGTTATAAATATATATAGTATATATATACTATATATATATATATATTAGTATAGTATATAATAGTATATATATTATTATTTATATGTATATATATATATATTATATAGGAATAGCATATAATTAAATAGGTATAGATGTAAAGTAAAATATATTATAATTATATATAGTAAGTATATTATATTATGATATATTATATATAGTACTATATATATATATATATATATATATAGTATAATATATATATATAGATATTATAATATATTATAGTATATGATATATATATATTATTATATTATTTATTTATTTTATTATATTATTTATTAGTTAGTTATTATTAATTATTATTATTAATTATTATTATTAGTCGAAATTTCCATCAATGAAACAACTCTCGATCTAAAATTCATATTATTATTATTAATTATTATTTTTATTATCATAGCTGCGAGGTCTCTAAAAGACTACAAAATTAAATCCTATATCATTTCACTGAGTGCTTAGCACAGTGGCTTAAGATGCGAAGTCTTAACTCTGCGATAGAGAGTTCGTATCTCGGTGGCGAGAGGCACCGTTTCGCCGTGGTTTCCGAAAAATATGATAATTTTTAAAATGTGCTTGACTGTCAGCACAGCGTGTGACGTTCACAAGCAGAGGTGTGGGCGCGTGCGAGTATTTCGAGCGGCACGTGGGCGCGGGGCTCGAGGGCGGGGTGGATAGCCAGGCAAAGCGACGGGCGCGGTCCCACCGCAAGGGGACACCGGGATGCGCGGGAACCCCGAGACATTAAGTAGCCGGGTAAGCTGGTAATGCAGCTTCAAGTGTACTTAATATGCAATCTTCCAAAGGTTGTACTTAAGCAAGGCAATGACGGTCACGCGTGAAAGTAAGTTAGCTTGTGTAAGTAAGTTAGAGCGTCATGAAGTAAGTAGCTCATGTAAGGGTAGTAGCTCGTGTGGCCACGGTTGAGGGTGTGAGTAAACGGCATGTGCGCGGCTTTACCGGTGCGCGCCGCGCGACATGGGTTATGAACTTTCGTGTAAGTAACGAACAAAAGGGGTAGGGGGAAAACAAAGCAGGTATGTGTATTCACAATATCTTACGCACAGATACAGTGCTCACGCGAGTGACATTTGGAACGGGTATCGCAATAAGAAATTATAGGTTCCCCGGGGGGTAGCACGCGACGAGGGTAAAGACGGCGCGTAGCGATGAAATTGTACAACCGAAGAAG
>JABUQX010046912.1:0-10000 GCA_015478945.1 Trachelipus rathkii
TTATCTTGCGATAGGAGAATCATACGCAGTAAGACCAAAATAAGTGGTTTCATTTCTTGGATGAATTTTATTCTTATGGCAGGAAGGACTCTTACCTACGAGTTCTTCTAGTGAGGTGTGCCCGGCTTGGAAAGGTTTTGTTTTCTGGATACAAAGTGAATACAACGATGTAAAAGTCCTATGGATATCTATCTATTGAAAACGCCCTTCTGTCCGGTGGAAAGTAATCCTATGCGTTCGGCAGTATCGAAGGCTCTTGTACTGTCCACCTTCTCTACGTTTTATCATAGGTCTTATCACCTCATCATCTATAGTTATTCTTCATATTGCTAGTTCATTTCCATTGAATTAGAAACATATCTTCCTAGCTTCTCAGTTCGTTATGTTCATCTGTTCGTGGTAGTAGTGTGTGATTCGTTTGCTTATCTATATATGTGACTCTGATCACACTCTTTTTTTTACATATTTTACTTTAGGTCTATTTGCATTATCTCTCTTCACCCCGGTATATCTATATAATTGGAGCGTTTCATACCTCTCTTTAATAGTGCTTTATAATCCGCTTCTAGTCTTCTATTGGTCTTCTACTGTACCTTGAATGCACAGACTTGACACGCCATGCCGAGACTTCTAAGTATCTTATATCTTAAATATGACATGCTTGAATTGACCATATATAAGCCATTATCACACCGTAGGAAGAAGGCATAAGAACAGGTCTATTCTTCGGATTGTGTCTGTAAAGAGGCCAGTTGGGTCAGAGGAGTAAGTGGTCTGTTTCTGTTGTCTACTCAGTTTTCATATATCGTTTGTTTCTAATATACACTGTTGAGTTTGTACGGATAGCTAAGATATCTATTGACATTTATTATGTCAAAGGGCACACCATGGTCTTCAGCTTGAGAATTTATTTTTTCACATTACATAGTAGCCGTCGGGCTTTAGATACCTGTTTTTGATTTAAATTTACGCATCGGCCTCTCAATTCCTCGTCTATGTTATCTGAATTCGCATTTGTCACCTTTTATAAGGTTCTCATCATGAACGTAAAGTCCATCACACCATCATATAATATATATTTTTATTTATATTTATCGATATTTATAGTATATTATCATGATTACTGACCCTATATGAGCCAATGTTTTTCAGTCATTATTATAGTGCAATTTTAATAATATTCATATGACGAATTAATTGCATGGCAATGGTAGTAAACAAATCAAGTAGACAGTCAAACTTTATGATTCCCTAAGGAAGATGCCCCTGAATTTTTCTCGAATGGATTGTGCGTGAATTTTAACATCATTGAATATCACATATAAGAAAACATTTCCTTCATAGATATACGTAGTCCTTTATTGTTAAAAATGTAATTGGTACCTATTTATTTAACGCTCAAAATCAATCCTTTTTTATCATCTATAGTCGGATCATACGAATGTGTCCTCAAACATAGCCTATTATACCGTGTTATATATTTTTAACCCTATTGATATATTTATATTCTCATGAGGTAATAGAAAGCGGTAAGAGAAATGAATCCTTTAGAAAGCTGCTACTTCTGTGATTAGCCGTCATGAGCACTTAGGTAAGTTTTTTATCAGGGCACAGGAGGCATAAACATTATTATACGTATCCTTAAAACTGGATATTAGTGATATAGCGTGAATGGTTCATATAGTTTATTATCTTGGTATCCGCGATATTCCACAGGGTTTGAGAAGTATATAGGAAGGACCGAGTAGGCCTGGCAAGCAGTTTGCTGAGTAAACAAACTGATTGTTCAAACTTACCTCCATTTATTGGTCCAAGCAATCTAATAATATTTTATGACTTCCGGTTGTTTTCAGTTCTACAATCTGACATATATAGTTTGAGAAATATGATCGAAATCAGGATCATTTCTTCTACAAAATCACCCTGTTCAACTGTTTGCATTTATTATTACATTTGAAATATTTCATTTTCGCTGCCTTATCCGCAAACTCTAACACGACGGCGATGAAATTGTTCTTAGTTCTTTTCTCACTCAACATAAGAACATTGGCCTACAGGGAACTGCCATACTAGCATACTCACCCTATGATAATGAAAAGTGAACAAGTATCAGTTTTCTAATTAACTGTCCTCCTGCTCCTCTATTCTAGCGTACGGGATTAATGGGAGATTTTATATGTGTTTTTTTGATGTCTGTTTAATAATATAGTTGTTTATTTGTTTTGGTCTTTACGCTTGGTTGTTAATTTTAGCTTCTATCTGTTATGTTTGTATTTATTCTCTCTTTTTTTATTTTTTTTTGTGTTTTGTATTTTTTTTTTTTCTTTTTAATAATTAAAATGGTGATTTTTTCATTTTCCTTTAGCTCTTTCTTATTTTTCGGTTATTTTTTTCATCGTCCGCTGTATTATCTCCACTATTTGTATATAGTCTATGTCTCTAGTCATTTTGTCCGCTTCTTTGTTATATTGTTTCTTGTTTGTTTTGGGTTTTTTTTTTTTTCTTTTTTTCTTTTTTATTAGTGTCTACTTATTCCTTCTATTTTTATCGTCTATAATGTACTATCACTGTTAAGTGTATTTTACATTTGAGTGTTCTTTTATTGTGTTCAATTTTTATAGACATTTAGCTCTCTATTATTTTTTATTTGTATTATATCTATCTTGTATTGCATTTTTTATCAATCATATTGTATATATTTAGGTAGAGTGGTGTGGAAGGTACCCTTCGGCAGGAGAGCTTTAACATATTTTAATAAGTAGTAACCACATGGTCCAAAGAGGCATGTATGGGCAGTGGCATTCTAGTTGGATTTTGTAATAACATTGATTAATTAAATTTGGTGCGTCGTAAGTAATGTATAAAAATATTAATCTCAATAAATGATGACAGGAAAAACCTGGTCGGTCTCACTATGAATATTGCCTCAGGACTTTACTATTTTTTACGGCCATAAAAGCTATCCCTTTGATGGAATCTTCCTGTGAGGATCACATACGGAAATATAGTAGTGTTTCCTGTTCTGGATTCATATAAGGGTATAACCTATTACAAAAAGAGGTAAGTCCTTCTGTTCGGTTGAGTGTTTTATAAAGCGAGTGCGTCGAGTTCTTACCATCCTTACGCGTGTGGCTTATGATACAAAATACAACCTATATAACTGCATTCAAGTGTGGAACCAATTATCATATTTAAACGGCAAACAAATCATCAGCTAACCTTTAGGGGTACTTAAATTGTAATTATGAGTTACAGTGTCCAGCACCATGAGAGTTTGTTTGCACGTGATATCTCGGGCCACTATATGAATTATTCTAGATTAACTGAGGTAAAATTTTTTTATTTTAGGTGCATCTTGGTCTGGTTTTCTAGTACAAATGAGTGTCGGAGCTTATCAGGCATGACAGCTATTAGCCCTGAACCCAATCCCACACTTTTTGAGCTTTGTAATTATTATTAATTCCTCTGTTTTCTTCGTTATTTTATAATACTTAGGGTGTCTTATTTTGACGTCTTATTTGAATATTAAAAAGTTCACTTAGACGTAAAGGGAGTCTAAATTGGGTATCCTCAAATTATACTATCTCGTAAAGATTGTGTACATATCTGCATCTCATCATACAAAATGAATTCATTACATGATAGGCTTTGGTCGCACAGACTGTAAAGTAGTTCTCTAGAAAACTCGTTACCGTAATTATTATATACTGTGCCAGATTTTGGTAACCTTGTGAGTATCAAATTTTCTAAGAGGAATTATCGTAATATTAGGAATTGTGACCTCCATTCCTATCTTGTAGTAAAAAAGGAAACCTGCACCGGAGGGTTAAAATAATATTTCTCGCTATTCTCATACTCGTTCCTTACCTGTTCTAATCATCGCTGATGTTTGACACCTTTTAATTTAGTCATATCATTTTATTGTCAACGATTTCAATTAAAAAAGATTACCGTGCGGTAAGCATCGATTAACGTATACTCTGATGACGGTATGGTATATATCGATAATTATTATTCCCCTAGAAGTTATACGTATATATGCGGTGAGATTCCTTATGTCGCGGATAACTTTTCTCTATTATAACTAGTCGAGAGAGAATGCAGGGGGTTCATATCAACCTACCTCCTTCATACGAGAGAGCTCCTGGACCAGCATTCGTATTCGGCGTGAAGGGGCGCCGCAACAGCACCGGTCAATGCGGTACGAGGTCGTCGGGGAATTTCCCGGATTTCTCTAGTTTTACTGTTTTATCTTGGAAAAAAGAATGAAAAATTTCATTTAAACAATTGTGTGACTACTATTTCTTATGTAAACAATTACTTGTGTGGCGAGTAATAATTGTTTCTCACAGTAATATATTAGGATATTAGATTGTATAGTACCGAGCGGCATCCGAAGTTGGGATATTCGGCATTTCATGATAAGTGGGGTAAAGGGGTAGCTGCACGTGTTATTTGGAGATCACGGAATTCACGGTTCAGTATTTAAGTCTGAATGTTTTCGGGCAGGTACTCCAGAGATGATTTCTGTTGAAAGGAGAAAAAAGAACGTGTAAGTTAAATGTAGATTGTATTGTAGATTGTTATAGGGGTAATATATACGTATTCCAGAATTTGAAATATGCTTATACAAATTTCACTTGTTTTTCGTTCACTCAGACGTTGAGAAAAGAATCCCGTAAGGAGAAGGAACTCATATTGTAGGATAATAATTGTAACAGTGTCTGATTACAGAATTACTGACTTTGGAATTTAACCAATCTTACTTGATATCATCGACCTGTTGACACGTATAGTTCGTTTTTTGGTCTACTACGATAATTAGGCGTGTTCTCGATAACGTATCAATAAGATTTTTGGAGCATTTAACCTCTATCTTTAATAGAGATCTATAGAGCACTATGAGATTTTTTTCCCTGCGTGTAATGCTATAGAGGTAGAAAACAATGTTTAATGTAATAAATATAAAACGAAAGTTGGTAGATTAAGTATTATAAGAGAGAATATAAATTAAGGTAATACCATGTGATATGGAAATTGACACCTCAGGATCAACATATCCATTGATATTCACTAATCCTACATTGGGTAAGAAGGAAGTAATTGAAGAAGAACCGGGGTAAGTTAGAGTTATATATAAGCTCATGCCAATCCACGCATACTGAAGATTAATCTTGTATGACACGCTCCGTTTCTTTCTTATTCAGTCTATTGGCCAGCATAAGAAATCTAGCTTCTTTCTTGATTGAATCGTTTCAACTGCATCTTTAATTTAATACCGTTGAAAGCCTCAGACGGTATTTGCGTTTTTCGAGCTTGAGATTATTCTAGCCTTCTCTTAAACAGGTACGGTTTTAGTTTCATTTCCTGGACTTCCCGACATTTTAATTTGACTCACATCTGGTACCTTGTGCTGTTTCAACCAAATTAGCACATTCTGATAAATAGTCATATATAGTTTATTGAGAGGAGGCCTCATCAAGCCTTTCTTATTTCACTTTATATATCTCAATTTTATAAGCCATACCCTTTAGGTTCGTAAAAATAAATAGTCTTATATTGAAATACAGGAGACACTTAAGAAAACTTACTCTAGGGCTGGAGGTTGGCGAATCCTATTTCATATAAACTTTGCGTCCCGACTATAAGTAAATAAGTAATCCATCATCTTTCTCTAATTCAGCGTTCGAAGGTATGTATAGCGCGTAATCGCATCTCACATATGTACCTCTAAACCAATATCCGTAGGATATATCGAGAGTATCATACCTCTGATCAGTGTTCAGCTGGTTCACGTTGTCGTAAGAGGATAAATTACCACTGGAATAATCGTTCTCGTTAATGATTTAAGAATCAACGCTATATCTGTTCCTACTGCACCTAATAAGGGTGAATATATATATTAACCTGGTAGATATATATCAGAGTAGAGTTGTTTCCTGTGGCAGAGTATAGTGGATTTGAGGTATAGTTGCATTTTATGGTACTGAATGTTTATTTCGTTAATATCACAATTTGAGAGAGACTATGACTGATATATATATGTAGTAGGTAGAATGTATTACTATAGAGAATATAGTATATAGCGAATCCTAATAAATAATATATGTGTAAACTTTTAGAATATTCACGTCTATGGCATAATAATATATATAATATAACATGTTTAATAATATATAGTAGGATATAATTTTTAATTATTTTATTTATTTATATAACATATAGATACAGTGAGTCACTTAGCAATACTATAACTTATAAACGGTACAGAATAAACGTCAATATAATAATAATTATTACTACTAATAATATAATAATAATAATTCACTAACATAGATAATATAAATAATCTTAACACCACTCTACCATCCTTGCATCTGGCTTGGCTGATTGTACATGCCCTCTAGATCAGGGCGAATCTAAGCATGTTCGGTTGTATTGGTCTATCATGTCGCCTGCGAGCAGCTTCTACTAGTTACACAGCTCTTCCAAAACTTCTACGAGTACCGGCTCAATATCTGATACAGTATATCTCCTTCTCCGCTGTAAAAGCACAGTTCTTGGATATATCGCTTAATCTGTTTTCTGATTATTTCGAGAAAGCGAATAATGAAGAGCGGTTATTTCTCTTCACTTCTACAATTCTTCTCCACGAATGTTAACACTAAAACCTCGAGAGAAACAGAAATGATGTATATATATAATAATATATAAATATATATATATATATATATTATATATATATATATATTATATATATATATTATATATATATATATAATATTAATATATATATATATATAATATTATAATATAATATCTATTTTCATTTAAATCAATTAATTTTAATATTAAAAATAAATTAAAATAATGATAATCAATATTATATTATTACATTTAAGGAGTTAAATATAAGTAATATACACATATTACCACTACGATGAAATCCGCTTGAAACACTCTATAACTAAATATAATACCTTTATGAACATCAGGTTTTTATACCGAAAGATTTTAGCCCTGAGGTGTTAATTTATTAGTGCCTATATAAATTTACTTAAACACATCGAGTGTCAATTGAGATGCGTCTCTCGTAAGGTTAACTAGTTACACTTTAAAAGTCCTATCATATGTACGTCAATATTGAGGTATTACAATGTCATTAAATCTAATAAATTAATATATATATATATAAATAATATTATATATATTTATATATATATATATATTATATATATACATATATATATATATATGTATATATATATATAGGAATGTGTTGATGTTATGGTTGAAAGAGGTTGTGGATAATATGTAATGAGGTGTATAATAATATTATTCCACTACTATTCACTATAGATATATATTTTCAGGAGTGAGTGATTTAAAGCAAACCTAAATGTATAATAAAGAGGCGATGATAATATATTATTTATAGTAATTTCTTGAGTATGAGTAAATATACTAGTGAGAGTAAAAAACTCACCATGTTAATTAATTATATATCTTCCATCGAGTTACTTTTACTATATATATATAGTATATAATTAATAATAGAGAGAGAGACTTATAATATACTTTTACTATTTATATTATCTAGAAGTCGAAATATATTTATTATTATATAATAATATATATAACATATATATAATATAAATACTCATTTAACTCGAGAGAGTAGTAAGTTCTTTTCACTAAAATGTTAAGAAGAATATTATTAAAACCAACAACTATCTCTTATAGTTTTTTATATTATTATGAAAATAGAACGGAATAGGTCAAACGAGTGCATCCAGATCTGCGCTAGGTAACGCTATTTGCAGGTAAAAAAGAGAAATCATCGGATTCCCTTTATGACTTTGGAAAAGTACAAACTTGGGAAAAGCATAGAAAAGAGCATTAATGATATATCATAAAACGTTGAGTATGGGATTTATCTCAGCAGAGAATTTACATACGAGACTCTAAACGCAGAGAGACGTCCTTTGTTCTAATATGACTCCTTGTAAAAGTTAAACGGCATAGAGTCCACATATTACGACTGTGCACTTATTGATGTTAGATGAGTATTCACTCGGAATATCGAGTTTAGAAGGTTATTCAGTGTAGCTTGAATTCATTGTTCTGCGTGGGTAGAAATCTTTGGGGGCTCTCAATTGAAGGCAGAGAATAATCATGTAAATATAACGTCGATATTAAGTATCTTGATTCCACTACGATCATAAAAACATTTTAACATCATGATTTGTATACAGTATACAGCCCAAGTGTCTGATGTAGTTTCCTAATTACTAGGTGAATGTGGATTAAATATCAACGCGTCCTCGATTTAACTGGACCTAACTTCTATATATCTTACTAATTCATTTCTAAATACTTAGTATTACTTCTGGTTGTTCTAAATTTAACTTTTGATTTCAAAGTATAAACAGGCAAGTTCGCCTCGTTCATAGTTATTACCGCTTAGAAGCACTGTTATATCTATAACCCTGTCTGTTAATCAATGAGGCTTATACCTACTTTATGGTGGGGGGGGTGAGGTAATTCCCCCAATTATTAGAAAAAAAAAAATAAAAAAAAATATACTCACCAATGGAAACTGATACAGGAACCTTAGATGTAGCTGAAAGCAATAATATTTAAATTCAAGTCCATAATGATGGACCACTGATCGTTACAGAGCGATATATATAATTATGAGTAGTTTCAGACTGACGAAAGAGAAATAATGATCGGTCTGTTATGTCTCATAAAGCTATAAATAGAATTGTCAACCGCTAAATCTTGTAGTGTAATACCGTATCATAATGTATCACTACACTGCGACAGTATTTAGAAGCTATCAGGTCGTAGAATGGCAGCGAGTTCACCATGTGATCGGTCATAGGGAAATATTTAGCTTATATTAATTATTTTGGATGTTTGGTATCGATTCGTATATCACCTAACCAGATTGTAAATGTTCCATTACACGCGATTTATGAGGCAGACAATGAGAGAATTCCAGTTTATAAATAGAGAAATGTTGGGAATTTAAAGGTAGGACAAAAAATCTTTATTATACTTATGCCTACTACGGACTTGTAAATGTTCAAGCTATACCTACTACAACTTCAGGGCAGATAGTCGCATTAACAATGTTGGGGATGTTAATATTGATAACCAGGTGTATAATTAGTTAAAATCTTTGTCACTACACCATAGTATCTAAAGGTGATAATCATTTGACTGATTATGTATGTGTAATAAAGAAGTGATATTTTCGATATTCAAGAATGTCTCTGAGTTTGTCCATTTTCACTTTGCGTAATAATTTATTAGAGTTCTTACTCAGCAATTATGTAAAATTTGGAGTAGATGGTGGAGTATCTAGCATAGCTTCCTAACTTAATGTGCTTACTTGTCTATGCATTAACTGTGGAGCCGCCCTAGATACCATTTGAACCTATGATCCAATCATAAAAAAGAAAATGTCCTCAACCAGATTAGTTAGATCGCCTCACATTAGTCGACCGTAATAACTCGTAATGTGTATATCATTTGAGAGATATTACGTCACCGAACCCTCTGTCATATGCTTATATACTACATCTTTTAAAAGCTGGTAGAACCCACAGGATTGTCAGAGGTAGGAGGGTATTATGTTTTCAGTACACTTTTCAACTAAAGATTAAAAAGATTTGATTGATGTAGGCATTATTTTATGTTACGGGTATAAAGGCTGTAGCTATTGATTAACAGGTAGTTTCATTAGTTGAAATATTATTCCAGCTGGCTGATAAAGCGGTATACTAAAAGAAGTTTAACTCTCAGTGTAAAACATGAATCATAACGTTGTAGGTAGATCGGCTTGCTTCATCTTCATGTAATAAAAGTTTCACTTACAAGTATATAAATGGATGTCGGTAAGGTATGATCGATGTAAAAAGTCCCCCGAACCAGTTACTATAAACTCTAAAGGTGCATCGCTATTGGTAATCGAGTGAGTGGGGTTGGCAGA
>JABUQX010046913.1:0-50000 GCA_015478945.1 Trachelipus rathkii
TTCAAAATTGGAATAGTGTAGACACATTGCACAGCAAGCAGGCCCAAAACCTGTTAATCAAGCAAGAGATGACTATGTCTTGCATTTCCAGTCACAAGTGCATATCGCATTTACACGTACCTGTGCAAGACGATTCTGCACAATGTTGTATTCCCCTCGGGTAAGGGTCAGGACACAAGATGAAACACCGGGCAACAGCAAAAACTCGTGAAACCCGCCGGGAGAAGACAGGAATAAAGACAGGACTGCCCCGCCTCCCTGAACAGATATCCGAAAAGTGAAAAAAAATAGGAAGATATTCGACGGCTCGCGCAACGCAGCGAGGAAAGGGTAACAATGGAGTGAGGAGATTGGAGAGCATGAAATCTGGCCACATGCGTGTTGTGACGGTGAGAATGGAAGAGGTTGGCCGCCACGAAATAATGAGTAATATAGACACTGACTATTACTAGACTATTTATAGTTTTGTGAATCACGTTAGAGAACTATGCCAAATACGCAAATGTTATATCAGATCCTCACAAATAATATACAATATTAATACTATTGAAATAGCTCCTACTTAATGACACAGAGAGAGTAAGAGATAGAGCAGAAGAATAGCGAATAGAGAAGAACTCAATCGCATAACATCATTGCCAGATTATACTACGACACGCATGAGCACGGAGGGACTCCCCCCCCGTCAATAAACTACAAAGGCCGGGAGACCCACTTCATAATATTGCATATCAGAGCACAGATTATCCCATTTCAAATTATATAATGGGTACTAAATGAGATTTCCATACTACACACATATACCTAGAATTGACGACTATTTCCGTAAAATCTGATAAATTTTAAGAGACATTATAGAAAATGCAGAAAGAAGATCTTATATTAGCTGAACCGCGGCGGAGTCCAGCAGGCCGAGTTAGCACCAACAAAACAAAAATGTGGATAAGCGTATTCCATTATGTACAACTCTCTTATAACGGTGTACCAGCTAAAGTGAGATCACTATAACATAAGATCATGTAAGATTTAGGGGCAACTGAACCGTAATCTCTCACCCCGTCTTCACACATTTATTCCCACTCATCGGCACATACACATTTCATACCAGCGATACCTAACGTGATTATAACACATAATTTCGAGCACATTTGTACTTCATTCAATTTCTTTGTTATTATCAGATTACAACAGCGACACGAATAAAATCAATATTATTGAGACAATTTTCTATAAATTAGCAATACGAATCGCCGATCTCCATCTCTGTCCATTAATCTATCACTCACGGACTACATTGTATTAATTAGTCTTCTGAACCGCTTAGGACCAATGTGCACATAGCCGATTACATTTATAAAACCACCAATTATATATGACCGAGACCGAGCGGAACCCGAAAGAATATATGAAAAACGCGAAAACTGGAAGTCCACGCTTTCATATAGCTGAGGCGGTCATATGGAAGGGAAGGAGATTAACGGTATAAAAAGATAATATATAAATGATATAAATATAGAAGATATAAATAATATAATAATATAATAAACATATAATAATATATAATATATATAAATATATAAAAATGTATAAGTATTATGATATAATAATATTATATAATAGAGAATAAAATCTAATAAGATAGATAATGTAAGAGATGGACAGGGACCCAAGGTATGATTATGATACACCTGATAAAGAACTCAGTAATACGGCGGGCCAAGAATACATAGAATAGTTGGGATTAACGTGTGCCGCCAGGATGTAGCTCAAGGTGGGGAGGTGAGAGAGGTGAAATTGCTACGGGCATCAACGGGCGCCAAAGCAACGGATAAGGATAAACAAGGAGTGAAAAAAGGAGCGGAAAGCGAGAGGGAAGGGGGAGATGAGGAGGGGGTAGGAAGGCATCTAGTATATGTGTGGCCATAACCTATAGTTGGGGAATGATACAAGTCGTTGACACCTATTGATCTCAAGTTATCGGTAAGAGAACCATACAACTAAGAGGGCCTATATATATATAGCAGTGAGTGGTAGTAAGCTAAAGTGAAAAAACAAAGATTGGAGATGCGAGAGTATACAGGGGACAGGAAACAACAAGACGGGGCGGAATGAGCGTACGGAAGTCCTACATGGAGATACCTAGAGCAACGACAAGGCCAAAAAAGGTAACTGACGGTTAGTTGGTGGGTGATACGAGGGGTCAAGGCCGGGCGGTACGGAAAGTGATCCAAGTGTTGAGCAAAGTCGCCTGCAAAAAGAACAGCCACGAAATTCGATTAGTCAAAAACGGATAACTGAGCGCATTAGGGCGGATTGATAATTTAGAGGAGGAGGGCACCAAATACGAAGAAACTCGAATATCAGTCCGAGGCCCGGGCCGGGGCCAGACCAAATGGCAAACGAGAAAAGAGGAAAACAGAGAAGATGCTCCACAAGCTGTTCAATAAGGACACCTGGTACCCACGGCCATGACATGATGGTGAGAGAAAATCACAGGCAAATCTAGTGCAAATAGCGACAAGTGTCAGTGCATCAGTGGCGAAAAAGTGCAAAAGCTAATACGGTGCCCCTGCCTCCTTCGGCAACGAAAAGAACCACAGGCGGGGTCAAGAATTACAAATAAGCAGAGTGTCTGAATGCGGGTACCCCTCCTTCTACCAGCTCGCTAGATAGAGAATAATAAAGAGAATAATATAAGTATAAAATAGAGATAGATTATATAGAATGATATTATATGAAAGAATAGGAATAATATAAATAGAATAAGAAAATATAAAGAATATACAAAGAATTACAGAAATAAATTACCAATTACTAGATGGTACTATTTAGATTGTATTTTGAGGTAACATGAAGAAGAAAATAAGATAATGAATAAAAAGCAATCAATAGATATATAGAGATAGGGAAAAAAGAAAGAGATATACGGAAGATAATGAAAAGATATAGGGCGGAAAAATATAATAAATATATAAGATTAGTAAAATCATATAGATAGAGATATTAAAATAGAAGAAAATAATAAGAAAATTAATATATAAATTAATTATTAATATTAAGTAAATAGACGTAAAAAGAGAAGAGATAAGATAAGATAAAAAATTGAATATAATTATATAATTAAATAAAGATATATATATAAAAATATAATAATAATTAAAAGAGATAGAGATATATGATGAAGAATATATATAGAATAGAGAGATAGAGAAGTATAGATGAATATATAGTGAATAAAATTGTGGTGAATAATTCGTACATAAAACCTTATAAATAAGAAAGAAATATATCATAAAAAGGAAAACACTAATTAACACTATAATTGTATATATGGGACACACACACACATGCCTACCAATGATTGTGACAAAGAAAAAGACTTGCTCTACAAAAAAACTACACATAGTCACTAATTATGATACTCAAATAGCTTCCTTGAGTCAATTTCTTGCTCTGCTTGTGTGATCAGTATTGTATAACGCCAAAGGCAGTAATGTATGATGGCAAAAAAAGGAAAAAGAAATCTCATAAGTCAGAGTGTGGACTCATATCCAGTGAGCGTTACGAGTATTCTGGGATAGGATTGTGCTATTGAGATACAAGTGAAATCGGGTGGGTGTGGTCCTCAAGACAAGCACTAGTTCGCAGGAGGGGGAATTTAGAGCCGAGACGACCGTGTAAGTTGCATAGACATGAAGCGTTGGAAACAATTGTTCAAGATAATGCAGAGGATACAGGAGAGAAGATATAGTCAACAAGCACCAGAGGAGGTCGACAAAAAAATAGTGAGGGTGTCACGAACGAGATGTGCAGCGGCGGTAAAGAGATGAGAAGCAGTAGAGTACACGCAAAGAGGACTTACACATACACCTATAGTAATATTGGAGGGTATACAAGTGTGCAATGTTATAGAGAGATGAAGATAGATGAAGATTTAGTAGATTTTTATACAGAAAACAATTGATTGTACTGATATAATATTTTTAATAATTAATTGTTAATAGAAGACACGTATAGATAGATGATGATGATTATGATGTTGATGATTATATTTTAATAATAATAGATATTTTTATTTGGCGCACAATAGATACATTATATTGAAATTAAGGTAAGATGAGATAAAAACAATGCTGGTATAAATAAATAGAAAAAAGATTTATTTTATTTTATATCCCCATAATTTAATCTGAAGTATAAAATGATAAAATATAAAATAAAAAAAATAAAATAAAATAAATAAATATAATTAGAATAAAAAATAAAATATTAGGGCCAAATATTAAATGCAATGTTATATATATATATATATAATATATAATATAATATAAATAATAAAATAATTATAGATATATATTAAATAATATATATAATTAAAATATATAATAAATAAATATAATATAATAAATAAATAATATAAAATAATAATAGATAAAATATTATAAAATAATATAATAAAAAAATATATTAATAAAATCACGCCACTTCAAAATATAGAATCTAGCGCGCAGGACAATAAGAAACTCCGGCATCGCAACACCAGCAACGCCCTAAACCGGTCACCGTAGTAATTCTATAAGCTGACTAGTAGAACTAAAGCCCCGGACCAGGAAAAGTAGGAACCGTTAATGGAAAAGAACAAAGGCACTGGTGAAAAGCGGAAATAACCCGCAAAGTAGAATATATTACTGGGAGACGCGCCAAAATACATATACCGGAAAAATTAGTACATCAGAAAATTCCGGGCCAAAGTAAAAGACGCTCGTGAGACCACTAAAGGGGGCAAAAAGGCGCCTTAGGGAGGTGGTTAAGAATAATATAAGGACTGCAAAAAGCAAGAAACTTAATTAAAGAATATAAATATAAAATACAAGATGATAGATAATAATAAAAAGATAGATAGATAAAAAAAATGAGGAAGATAAAGATAGGAATAGACAATAGAAGATAATAAAAAGATAAAAGAAAGTGATATATAGAGAAAAAGTAGAAAGAGAATAAAAGAAAAACATAAAAAATAAAAACGAAATAAGATAAAAATAAATATATAATGAAGAGAAGAAAATAAATAAATAACGTTGGCGGGGTTCGCCCCTGGCACCTCCCGGTCAAAGGCCACAACGCACGAAGAAGAGACCCACACCGCAGCGCTCCCAAAAGCGCTGAGAGTGGAGGCGTCTCAGATTGCGGAACAGATGAGGACACCGGAGGAAGAATGAAACACAGGCCCGGGGCCTGTGTGCCGTGGTGGCAGAGAGACAAGGCGGAGGTGAGCTGACCCTGGGTGGAAAAGGGCAATTGGGGGGGGGCCCACAGCGAGGTCGGCCAAGAGAGGCGGGGATAAGGAAGATAGTAAAGCAAGCAGCGGGGGGAGGCAAGAGTAAAGGGGGGGCGTGCGAAAGAAGGTGTCAGTTAGGGGATGGGTGGAAAAGAGAGGCCCGGGGCGATGTGTGTATGACGGGAAAACGGGAAAAGGAGGTGTTGAACCGGCGGGGGAGAGGGGGGGGAAGGGGAGAGGTAATGGGGGGAGGGGTGGGGAGCGAGAGAACCGTACGGCAGCAATGAGGTGTGAAGATGGGCCAGGTTTAATGGGGGGGAGGGAGGGCACTGGGATAGGCGAGGCCGGGGGGGGGGGAAGGGGTCGCAGGTCACATGCAAGTAAGGCCATACAGGGACGCGGAGGTAGGTGAACGGAGGATTGGTGGAGAGGGGAGGGAGAGAAGGGGAAGGCCGCGTAGCAGGTGCGATAAGAGTTCCGGGGCGAGAGGGGTTGGAGGGGCAATGGGGTGGTTGAAGGGTTTGGTGTCCAGTGGACGCCAAGAAGTGGGGTGGATGGGATAGCGAATTTAAAAAGATTGGGGAGTTTTTAGTCCAAGGTTGGGCGCTGTTGATTTATGATAGATGATCTGTTAGGTATGAACATTCTGTTGTCAGTTCCAAAGTTGAGTATGTATGTTGATCCAGCAGAATTGTCTGTGTTTAGGTTCTGGTATTGTGGTAGTGATGTCTGCATAGGCCTTAAAATTGTGTGGAGGTTTGTGGTTGGAAGATCGGCTGTGATAAATTAAAAAAAGTAGGGATAGGAATTGGCTCTGAGTACGGCCCGTTTATATTTAGACGTCATTTCTGTTGTTTTACTATGTGCTCTACCTGTTGGAAGTGGGTACATTTCCTTTAATTAGGGGGATTGTGATGTACTGTGATAATGTCTTGACTATATAAACGCTTGTTTATGTCGATTGCTCAAAGTAGTTGTTTGGAAGGCCTAATTAGCTATTTATTGCTGAATGGTTTGTGAAGCATTGTGGTTGAGTTTTGGCTGAAATGGTGTGGGTGTTTGCTGGGGGATGTGATTTTATTATTTAGTATGAACTTTTTAGAGTTAACATAGAGTGGATACAGTGAGACTGAACGAAGAAGAGGTGGAAGAAAGATGGAGGGAGTATTTTGGATGATATTGCTCTTTCCAGAATGAGGAATAAAATTTAGTTTAATGGAACAGTTGAATATGTGCAAATGGTTAGTGCGCTGTTTCCGAAGTGTAGGTGTATATTGAATTGAAACAGGCCCGGTTCTATGATTTTAAGTTTTATGGTTTTTTATGTCATTTGGGTTAATTCTATGTTTGTCTGAATTAACTACTTTTTGAGGACTTGATTATTCCCTGTTTGTGGGTGTAGTGAGAGACTTTGTTTGCAAAATGTTAGCGAGAAGATTGCACATGTGTTTGTTGTTTGGAAGTGAGATTGGAATTTTAGATTCATGTTGGGAGATGATAGTTTTTGGATTTTTTTTAGAATTTTTTGTTATTCCACATTCTATTGTTTTTGTGTTCTGAAGGCTTTTTGTAGAAAGTTTGAAGTTTCGAGGTGGTGCTTTTTTGATGTGATTTGTCGTTTTTAAATTACATTTGAGTTTATTGTTTGTGTGTTTTGCTGTGCTGATTTGACTAACAGGTTACGTTTTTGATTCAGTTTAAGATTTCAGGGTAGTGTGGGTTGTATTTTTTTGAGGTATCCCCAAGTTTGGTTAGCTCCTTTTTGAATTAGTGAAGTATTTTGTATCGCTGTATTTAGTATATATATATATATATAATATTATCATAATAAATTTAATATATATATATATATAATAATTATAATATATATATATAAATATATATATTACTAACAGAACCTATACAGATAAATACATTAGCTTTATATATCTATAATAGTTAATGTAATAGCACTATTATATAGAGTAGAAACACATCTACAACCGTTTTGTGTATTATTATGTACGGTAACTGGCTTCCATCTTCTAACTCACACAACTGTTTTTCATTTTTGGTTTTATATTATTTAAAATTGAAAACAACAATAAAAGTATTCTCGCTATACCCTATAGGCGATAATGAAGCCTAATGAGATAAGAAAATAACGAGATACCGGCCAACGACATCTTAGAGCCTAGCTAGTACCGCTACGGGTTAATGTTCCTGCAGCTCTTAATATATCTTGTTAAAAAATTTAAAGGTGTATACTTATAATAATTAATGTCTTATAATAAAGTATTTATTTTAAAGTGTCATCTTTAGATCCGAAAGTTTGAACACCATTAGCAAAGAATTAAGATAAATAAATAGTAAATAAAACTAGTGAAAGAGATTCTAGTAATGAAATATAGGATATATTAACACCCCACATTGCATACTGTCAAATAATGATAGAATATAAGGGATAAGTAATCACGAAAAAATTATAATTAAAAAGGTCTGTGCATTGAAGACTTCTATATATTCAATTTATATTACAAAATAATATATATGCAATCTTCATTAATTAAAATATAAATGAATCATAAAAAATATAATAATTGTATAATAAAATAAATAACAGTCAAAATCTTTAGTTTAATTAAACAATCTTATACTCATCTATATGAATATAGAGTGTATCTGCTGCATGGTATGGTAGGATTATAAAATTCTAATTTGAAGGGTGTGAATATAATAGAAGCGTCACGACACCCCGCGTCTAAACAATAAGTTAATAAGATCACGAACAGTCACTAGAGGGACATCATATTCATAGTCAACTTATATAAAAGGGTCCAATATTAGATGGATATATCATATCATGAATAAGGAGAGAATAAGAGAGATATGGATATTTGAACACTACTGCAATGAAGTATAATTAAAGACAGAGTCTTTGACGAGGTCAATATGTAAAATAAAAATAAACTGGTTAGTGTAAGCGTGAGAAAAGCCGACGAGAACACCAAATAAATATAGGCTGCCAAAAAAATCTCAAGAATGGCCGTTTTTAAAAGAACAAAAAAAAACAGTCATATAAGAAAAAGAACATGTAAAAAAGAAAAATAACACCGTGAAAAGAAGAAAAAAAACACGATCGGTAAAGAAGAAAGAAAAAACACGTTGGTAAACATCGGTGAATATAAAAATCGAAGTAAAGTGAGAGAAAGTGAGCAGCGCTAAGAACTGGTTGCTCTCACTGGCTGGGAGACACTAAAACCTAAAAAAGGAGAGAGAGAGAAAACACAAACGCAGATATCGAAATCGCGCGATAAAAAAATAAAGGGTCGCTTCGTGAATAAATAACAGCGCATAATAAAAGAAACTTGTGCAAGGAGGTAGCGAATATCACGAGCCTCATAAAGGGCTGTAAGAGTCTCTCGAGTCGCTATACTCTACGCGGAAACAAACTCAGAAATACCGATTTCCCTAGAGTAAGTGTAGAGACAAGTTTGCGTCTCGCTAAGCGACCCTAGTCCTACTGACATCTCATGAGGACGAGTGCGGAGAAGTCTCTTTGCTTCCCATTACTAGTGAGGTGTGTTTTAACGAAAGAAATTTTGTAAGTGAAAAATTTTAGAGGGCTTAAGTAAGTTTGGGTCTGTCGGCACTTTACAAATAAAATTTAAGTGTCAAAAAGATACAATTTATGCGTCAGTACATTGACATTTATTCTTATAACACTATAAGCTGATATTTCTTTATTCTCGAGGCAGAGAGCCTTGCGCTGTGGTGAGCCGAAGAGTACGATGGGGATGCTGTGGGTATGATTAAATTGTAAACTTACATTATGAAGAAGTGGGGAACCCCCAGCCACCTCGTAGAGCCGACCGTACCCCCAAAAGCGGTAGGGAAGAAGGTGGAACGGGTAAGTAAATAAGATATATTGTAGACACGGCTCGACAAGTCCCGGAAAGACGAGAATAAAATTCTCTTGAAAGAAGAATGTAATAAGATTATGGAAACGATACGAAGAGCTCCGTAAAGTCGCTTCCTTTTGATAGAAAAGTGAGGACGAAAAATATAAAGAAGAAGACAAACTGGAAAATTATGAAAGAAATTTAAAGAACAATTAAAATATTTTAAAAGTAATCCTAAATGTGGCTTTGAGTATTGTCAGGGTTATTAAAAGCATGCCTGATCTACCAATAATAATAAAAAAAAAAAAAAAAAAAAAAAATTTGTTAATTTATGTATTAATTTGATAATATAATAGAAGATCTATCTAATAAAAATTATTTTATATGTTATGAGTCCGAGTTTTATATATTTCTGTGAGAAATTCAAACGAAGTACTTATTTATAAATTATCATACCATAAGGGGAGGATCAATATACTCATATAGAACCCGTACGTATCGCGAGATTAGTAGCTTAAGGCACTAAGGCCTGATAGTTACCATAAAAAGTGGTTACCCAAAAATTAAAATAATTCTACGATGACTGCCTATATATGACTTAAAATATTAAAAAAAAAAATATTTTATTTAGAATTAAGTAGCGGGTCCTTGACTTAACCTGATGACACATGACTTATAGGCTTAGAACCCTATACTTAAATAAAAACATGCTTTATAATCTTTATTGTAATGTGAGGTAAAGCTATATTATGAAGTAGAACATATATAACAGCCCATAACACCGTTTTTGTGTATTTAATTAATGTATCGCAAACTTGGTGAGATATCGAAGGGAAGAGAACTGTTCCTCCTCCCCAAATATCGTAAAATGAAACAACCAATAAAGACTTTCTCCTCCCGGCGATAATCGAACAAAGGAAGAAAACGGCAGTTATTCGGCCAACGACAATTAGAGCCGCTAGCGTACGTCATTATTTAGGGCCCAAATATGGGTCCTGCACCTATATATATCTGAATAGATAAAGTGTATTACCTCCATACCATCTTATATGTTTATACACATACAGATATTGTTTAGTTCGATAGTAGTGCGAAGTGTGATACTACCATGTCCATACTTAATTAGACTAATAAATTAAAAAACGGGTGAAGTACAGCCTTAATGAATACGCATAATATTAACAAGCTGCCTCCAGAATATAGTCATAAATCGTGTTCAAAAAGTAAGGAATTTGTATATCATGAACATATAAGGGGTACTGTAGATATTAGCGACACACGCCTGCGAAAACTCAACACCTTAAAGGGTCTGGCCCACCCTTCCTTAATCGTAATACAATCAAATAAAAATTTCTATTTATTATTGTGATTGGACATACACACTATAAAAAAGAAATAATAAAAACTATAACCAATCTAAAATCATTACACACCCTCTTATTCCATCTTCAAGATCATATCCTTTGCAGTTAGTGGTACCTCAAAAAATTCTACACTAGGGCTTTAATATAAACCGCAGCAAAACACTTAGCTTTGTATCTGCGTCAATGTAGTGTTACTACCCGCTTGGACCAGGCCGCAAACCATAAGCCCCTTAACACAGCCATTCAACTCTAATTTGTGTAGCTTTCTTCATGCACTAATTGAACCTCACGTTCGGCCTTCTTTGTAGCACATTCCTCTATCTCAGAATGTACAGTACCACTTTATCCTTTGAGTCTTACCAAGGACCCGGTAACGACTTTCCTGGACACAATCACCATTCCTGCACATACTCTGATCCCAGCAGATTCTGCGGTATCCAAACACTCCTTTTCAGGCATATGGAAAAGCCGTACTGCATCAAATCCAGCAGCCTTAATGAAAATATCCATCGCAATGTAAATGCCCTGACTTTGACCGATTTCTTCACACCAACGATATCTTAAGCTATCATTTTACATATTATAATATTGTGAATTATTATTGTTACGATTTCCTTATCTACCAGCTTACCGTCATAATCTCTTGCTACTTTCATATTTTGCGTTGACGATGTTTCCGGTCACGCCTAATTCCACCAAGATATGGTGGGAAGGGATAGGAGGATAATATACTTATAATAATATATATATATAATATAATATTATAATATATAATATAATAATATATATAAAATATAATATAGTTATATAATATAATTAGATATATATTATAATATATAATAATTAATATATAATATATATAAATATATATAATATATTGTATATAAAGCCCTATTATTTTATTTTTAATATTTTAAAGTATTTTACACACGCCTTATATATACCAAATTAAATTTGTTCTCAGAATAAAGCTGACTCCTTTGTTTTGTTTTTGTTGTTTTGGCATTAAAATGTATTTTAATGTTCATAAAAATATTACTTTATCAATTCTTCATAATAATATTAAACTATAAAAGTTTTTGATTACTTGGATGCGTTTATGGGTAACTATTTTTGAGCCATTATTATTATTATTATATTATTATATTGTTATTATTATTATTATTATTATATTTTTATTATTATTATTACAGCAATTATTTAATTCATTTTTTATGTCATTATTATTATTAATCTCCTATTCTTATTCTCATTATTATTTCAAAATAAAAATTGATTATACCCAAAATTCACTGATGAGAAAATATCATTGTAATTCCATTAAAGATTTTATTCGGTAAAATATTTGAAATATATGATACCTAAGTCAATATTATCAATTGATATTATTAATATATTAATCATTATTACTTATTAATATTATTATAGTATCTGAATTTTTAATTAACTTTTAAATTATTAAATATAATATAAATTATAAATAGATAAACTAAGCAATAATGGTTTTGGTCGTCGGTAGGTTCGTTGCTTGCTCTGTAATATATACAAAGAAGGTATTTAACTTGCATGACGACAGAAACTATGAACCGGAAAATTACATTACATTAAAAGAGAACTAGTAAAGATCGTATAAGGGCTTAAAAACGCAATTTTAAAAGCATTAGGTATAACCACAGATAAAATACCCCAATTCTACCTAGAAAATTAAAAAAAAAAAGTAAAAAACAAACAACGTTAGTAAAATTTCTTAGCATCGTGGACGAAGTTCACTCTGAATATTAAAAAATAAAAAAAAAAATTATAAATAAGAGAAAATATATACAAAAATTACATAAAAATACTCATACTTATGAGTTAGCACTCCGTTGTAAGGATTATGAAACATATCTTATCTGTGGTTTCATAGCTAATTCCCCCAGAAACACTACATCAACGTATATCTAAGACAAAGTCTCGAATTGACCTTAGTTATAAATTCGATGACATGCAAAATAATTACCTATTAACGCCAAAACTTCCTCACTTCCGCGGCAATCATAATAATATGCCACTAAATAATAATCATATGATATAATCTCTCCAAGAAAAAACGATAGCAAAAAGATTTATAGCCACTACACAAAGCTAAAAACCACCCAAATGCGTGACCCTTAACAATCTCACGGAGTCATTACAAAATAATCAATCCATGATAAGTCTAATCTAAATATTGATGTGGTAATCAATACAGTCTCATAAATATGAAATTTTACTGTATAATATAACCATTGCACTATATATATTGACATATCAGGTATTAGTTTTAATTATTAAAATTTTATATTTTTTATTTTAATAAAAATTTTTTCAGTCTATTTAAATATAGTAATCCAATGCATAAAAATATAAAATAATTTAAAAGTAATTAACAAAAGGCATTGTATAAAAAAAAAAAAAAAAAAAAATAAACAGCAAATAATAAGTAAAAACCCATTTTCTTTAATATATTAATTTTAAGTACTATAACATTTTTAATAACCCTTATAGCCGGATCATATCCATCCTTAATCAAATTAGCTATATCTCTAATTTGTCTATAGTATGGTGCCATAAAAACAAATTTAAACATCTACTGTTACTCAGCACTTATAATTATGAAAAATTTACCTTTAATATTAACTATTGGACCTAAAACCAACTTTTTTCACAGAAACTACCGACTATCGTTACATACCACTCCCTTATGTTAAATATATCTTACCCTTAACTAACATATGACATGACTCTTCTATATATACTCCCCCTATTAATTTACTTTTCCTTTGCTAGAACGCTACATAATGACTCCATTCTTTCCTCGACGCATCCAAAGAGTAATTAGTTCTCTAGCAACCTATTTACACGCCAAGAACTTTAACCTCTGTTGATCCAACCAAAATCCAGCACCTTTCCTCTTCTCCCACTTCCTCCTTTTTGAAATACACGGTTTAAACACAGGTAGGCGGACACAATGCGTACATCACGTTGAATATTAAGGAGTGCCCAATTAGGCTATGTTTCGTCGCCTGCGATGACTTGTCTTCTTCGTATAATATAGTAGTTCCCCCCATCATTGACATGCTTACTCTGTCATACCACAACTATTAATCTTATATTATACTACTACCGCCTTGATTAGTATTGAATTCATCACACATTAACTAAACAATATTCACTGTTATACAAAATTACATATTACGCTGAATACATGATCAATTATGATTGATGTTGCCTCAAACATCAAACAAAAATAAACCTAAATCAGCAGAGTATCATTACATGACCTAAAGCCTCCCTCCTCTTTACTTAGTCAAGACTAGCTCATTATAGGACGACATACTTATGGAAGCCTAAACTGTCGCATTGTGATTCTATAACGAATTAGCTAAACCCCAACAAAAAGAAAATAGCAATTTCGGAGAGATGAAATGTGAATTATTATTAAAGTAAATACGTAATTTATCAAGAAGACAAATTTGAACAATTTATATTATCCTTAGCGCATTACCCTATCCTACTAAGAAATATGATGATATAAGCAACAAATTAGGTAATGCCTTTTAAACCTTAACTAGTCTTCCTCATGGGGAAAACCAAACACAATAAACCAACCCTATGAAAAGATTCAAGAAATACAATCTCCTAAATCCTTAAATAACACACTTAAACCTCCAAGCGTCTTCGAAACCTCTCACATATACTCACCTTTATTACGTGACCACAAAAAACTACATAACTAGTATCTGAATTAATAAATAGACGTGGCCCAACAATCTTACTTTTACTTACTTCATGCATAAGTACATAAACACCCCAACGTACTTGTTCTATGAAAAAATTAATGTTAACTCATCTCACACTCTTCTCGAAAGCTCTTCGCTCTGGTCGCGTCCTGACTCCCTTCTCCTCTTCCTTCCTCACTCCTCAGCTTCTTTTCATCTTCTTCCTCTTCCAATAATAATTAAAAACTTCAACACCTCTGAACAACACTATCCATCACACCTATATTCTGGTCCACAACGATTATACGAGCAATGATATAAACTAAAGCTAAACGACGCATACGTCTATCAAGTTTCTCATTTAACCTAACAATCAGCACGCTCCCACTAATTTCATCACTGAAGACCAAAGATAATATACTGCTATTTGTCGATAGATTGACCATCCCGACAACAAAATAAAATCGACAACGTATAATTCACCAAACACTGAAACCCCGGAAGACAAATGCTTCCCTCTCGCTCTCCGCAAAATTCGATTCCGGTAGAGCTTAGAACCTTGTCTCTTAAAATTGCACAATGACTTACAAAAAAACAGAGACCACCTCACGCGAGACAGAATATATGTAGTAATGGTAACGTATTAAATGCCGGAAGCCAATTCACCATCCACATATTTACTATTCACTTCAACGACTATTTTATACTATATAACTTATATTATAAAATGTTCGCAATTACCTTTTACACCTATACGCTATGCGGTTCTAGCTCTTCATAAATTTATAGAGAAAATTTAAAATATTCTTCTTATCTTGATCATATTCATATTTATTATTACATTTCCATATTCTCAATTTGCGTAGCATATTAAAAAAAACAAATCACTTATCTTCTCTTCCTGAACCTATATTATATCATTCGATCTTGGCGAACTGGGCTAACATGCATAATCATAATTCCTACTTTACTATCTGCTCCTATTTATCTCCTTTGTAGCTATCTTACTCGCTCGCATAATTCATTTTTACACAGAATTATCATCTTTATAACCGCTTACTTACTAATGATATCTTTTAACCTAAAATATAATATTGGATATTTGAGCAATATGAAATGATAAAAATATAATATATATTCAATAATAATTTATAAATTTATCTTATGCAAACAAACTAATAAAAATGTCTTTACATACTCTAATCTAGTTGTCAGTTATATTGTACAGCATATTCATTAGCAATTATACTCTAAAAGCAGTAGATATTAATATAATATCTACGTTATTCTCCTGTCTAACCTTAACTACCATAAAGTATACTATCTTTTTGTGCCACATAACCTCGGCTCAGGGTTCTACCTATTAATAATGCTACTATCAAATATTATCATATTATGAGGATGGATATAGAGGGCACGTAACTGCAATTTAACGCTCCCTGTATTATAATGTTATTTAAAATCTAGCAAAAAATTACCTTCTAAACTAAGAAGAGATAAATACTCCGCCTGCTTAGGCCCGCAAGACAAGAGATAAGAATTATCTGATAATATGAGACAGAGCCATCCGCAACTCCATTATTAAGAAGAATTACAGATTGTCATATTTCCAATTGATTATCCAGATTCCTCCTAGATATTCGACTCACATAACTTCCTCTAATAATTAATAAAATTAATCTAACCACTGCACTTTATACTATGGTATATAATGCTAAGCTTATAAACAATAAAATTGAAAAGAAAAACAGAAGCTTTGATATCATCTGTTTATTTAAAATTAATTATTTGTTGATTCTTTATATTATACTTAGTTAATCGTATATTTTAAAAACCTCAAATATAGAAGTTAATATCGATAAAAGATTACATTTACCAGGTTCTAGGCTTTTCACGTATATTATATAAAGGTGATTTCTAAAACGTTAGTTTTTTATAATATCGGCTTAAATATTAGAGACTCGGAGGGCTAAGAAAAGTATTAATAGTTATTATTATTTTTTATTTATGAAGAAAAAAAATAGTTCATAAGGTATTGTGGAATTGCTTACTATACTATCAGAGCCTAGTTGATATTTCATCATTTAACAGGCTGACTAATAAAAAAGTTGCTATGCAGTTGCTGTCTATGGGTGAACAACTCCTTTACTTATATAATCATATTTATATTAGGAAACTGTGACTAGTACTAGTTTCTTATAATCCGAGATCGGAAGCACCAGACGAACATCGCTCTCTCTCGTCTCTATGGCGCGGATGTTAAACAACTCAGCAACAGCAAATTTACATCATTGCGCTAGCACGGCTTCAGATTTTATTAAGGTTCATTTCCCAATACTGTTTGATAACTTGAGGAAATATAAGGCCGCACAAAACTCGAGTTCAGATGACTGACCAAATAACCCAAGAACCTAACCTTCGCATAGAAAGAGCTACTTCTCTGCTCTTGTAAAGATAAAGACTTAGTCTTCAGTAATTTATGATATTGCTTCACGAACAACCCCTTATACAAACGCTCACTCCACAAAAAAAATACGGAAACAAAAGAAGAAATCATCATTAACCTAGTAATAAAATTTACTATGTGTACTGAGTATATCCTCGAAAGTCTTCGCTTCTCTGCACTCTCATTGAAGACTCTCATGTAATTCCCGAAGCAGCCGTAATTTCCAATCTCTGAGCACGATGTACCTCGAACTGTTTAAATCCCTGAGCTCTACATCCCCAAAGAAAAAAAAAGAAAACCTATTTAAACAATAAAAAAAATAAACTCATTAAATGAAAAATCACCAATAAAAAAAAAAGTAAATAAAAACAATATAAAAAAAAATAAATGATGAAAAAAAAAGAGAAAAGATAGAAAAAAAAAAAAATAAACCAATAAATAAAAAAAAAATAACACATGTATATATTGAGGAACAAGAGCATCATGGCACAAAACTATCCATACACGGTCCAGGCAAATGTTAACTACAACCCCCCCGAGTATGAGCCGCAGCGATGTCTGGAAGTACTTTGCACGACACCCTGTTCGATATAACTCTTGGGAACCCATACCAAGAGTAGTAAACATAATAAAAGATTCTATCGACACCTTCTAGAACTATCATCACCTATAAAGGGAAGCGAGGAAAGACTGTAAACTCAAACCGCTTCACAAATTGGGAGTATACAAAATGGAACGCCACGAGAGTTCTCCTCCATTTCGAGAGATAGTATATTAGAGTAGGTCACGAGGCATAAAAACGGAGCTGAGGACAAGGAATGTTGTATCTGTAACCTCCATAAATCCCTAACTGTCGTAAAAAACTATTAGACTATAATAACAGCATACATAGGAACTTATAAATAACTAACACATGTCAAAAGTCACTAAACACACAGATCAATTCATGATAATTAATTAGAAAAAGTGTACAGTCTACACCTAAAGTGAGGAAGATGCACGATGTCAGGCCCGCACCCACTCTGTTTCCAAACATTCTGTACTCAGTATATATCGACCACTTATAAATTATCTGCCTTGCTTCAAATCTTCCTGTTCTTATATCAAAAAATAAAAATTACTCATGTATTAATACACAATCTATGTATCAAGAATAACAGACTGATTCGATATAATAAGTCCTAAAAACACTTTGTTTAGGCAACTTTTACTAACCACACTCATATCAAATAGCATTATATATCTGTATAAAATACATAAAATGAGTCGCCTTAAATTTCATAAAGCATCGGAAACAAATCAAACCACCTCTAACTCGCTATATTCGCTACCAGTCCCATGCTACCAAAGCGATCTATTACACGTTGGGTAATAGACCATCTTAGTTTTACGGTGTTAATATAAAACCACTATTGTTATTATGGCTACATAACAACTACTAAAGAAACTGTATTATACGTGATTTCTTATAATACAAATTGCTTTCTCTAAAATAGTAAATGCTCCGCAGTTATGAGCATACTTGTTCTCATTCACTTCATTTATTCTACTTTGTATTTACTAATATTCTCCAATCGATTTTAACATAAAAAACTTCAAAGCTGCTGTTATGCTTAAAAATGATGTTACTAAAGAACATTTACAACGTTCAAGCCGAGATTTAAAATCTTTACTATTTATTGCAGGATGGACTTCAAAAGATGAACAGACTAATATTAAATTTAACTGTTAATTGCCTCTGCGCCCATAAAATTTCCATTCTTCTGGAGTGCGATTCTACTTCATTCCATCTACCTATGTAGGATCTTAGAGGCAGTTATTTTGTACTCGACTTATCACATAACACAAAATAAAATTCTTGGCCACATGTAGAAACCTCACACGTTGATTACCTGCTTCCTAGTGAAGCAATGATTACGTGTATGCTATTACATTCTCCGTTAATAAATATATTACGGCTTAGGAATGAGCTGTAACAAAAGAACGCCGCCTTCAAAAATTATAATGTATTTAAATTACGGAAGTTTAGAATCTGAAAAGCTATAAAAAAAAGATTACCAACCTAGTATTGATAGGTGATTCTGAACCAACAGGCATCGGTCGTCACGAGGAGGAACAGGCTCTGAGAAATTCAGAATACAACGGTATCAGACATATCGCCATAAAACCCATGATTGCTAGCTAATATGGAGGCGACAACCTTTCTGAGAACAGAGTAAACACATCCTATATTATATGTAGTAAATCATATTAACTAATCAACTATCTTTATATTGATATATAGTTATCACACACTGAAATCACGAGATGCATAGAGAGAAAACATTAACGGCCTATTTCCACAACTACTCGATAAGCAGCACGGCCAGGTAGAACTTAGTGGCTCACTCAGCTAACAGAGCATATAGGCTGAAACACTAGATGCTACATCTTTACCAGCATGACAAACAAAATCGAGTACGTGATATGTAGCGTCAAACTGTTAAACACACTAAATTGCACTTCAGCCCATCACGGACAACCGCTTTTTATCTAAACACTCGAGATCAAGAAATGACTCTCATCCAACTCTCCTAAGCTGTTCACTTTGACATTATGACAGTCATATGAGTATACTTGTCCCAATTACTTTGGCATCAGAATAGAGACTATATATAGTCTAGTATAATACCTGCTTCTTCCAATACAATGTGACAAAACTGACTAAGGGTTCAAAGATAGATTTACTATGAAGGCATCGCGAGCTAACAAGTTCTTTAGATACATGGGTGGCTCACAGAGATACTACATATAGCAACCCACAAATTCAACTTCACATCTTCAGAGACGTAATAATATCTAGGGAAATCACTGTTTTCCCTCTTACCCACCTACTTAACCTCGGGACGAAACATCAGGAACTTATCGTAAAAATATGATAAATTTCGTCACACATTTCAATGGATATTTAATATTGGCATTATCAATTTTATTTTAACTTATTAATACTGAATTGGAATTATCGATATCACAAATTATCCTTGTGTGACGTTATATATATTATTAGAGATATAAATCTCATAAGTTATGGCATTTAAGCAATTATGCTATTATATATCTCGTATCCAGGTAAAACATAACAAACAACATTACAAACGAGCGACGTATACGACCACCTCACTATGCTCTAACACTATCACTAACGACATTCTACACCTACACACACACACACTGAGACATATGCATCCCACGGCATCCACACCCAAATTGCTATCGAAAATGGCAGCTCGCTGAGAACACAGAACTCCTTTAATCTCCACTTCTTGCATGAGATCACATACAGTCTATGACAACAAACATAAGACATCAATAACTCAATCTTCAACACTCATTTTACATCTTACACATTTTTTAATGAATTACTCATTTCCTTAATTGTCAGTCATTTATATTTGCTTGTACATCTATATTCCATAACTAGGACAGTTAAAAGAATCACGTCCTATTTGTTCATTATGTATTTAAAAAAAACATAATATCTGTGCTTTTCAAAGAACACAGTCTTTATTTCGCTTTGTCCCTCTTTAAACAACCACATACTATACTTTCGCATAAAATCATTGTGAGTTATTCGTATGGGCTCTACATAACCAATAACTTACCTTAAAATAAATACCCCCTTACTAAACAAAAAAGCATCGTATCATTATCTTGGCACTAAAAATCAAAAACATTCGACATACTTTAAGCAGGAGACACTCCACCCGATTCTTTCCCTATTGGGCCGCTCCAGTGACTAATCAAGATAATGGTACGACTCAATTGTTTCAAACATAAAAACACTACAAAAAAGTATCAACAATCAGTCAAACGGATAATGACATAATACAGACACCAACCTACCTATATAAAGGATATATAATACATCAACTCTCTGATATACAAAAATCTACCAACATTGCTAAAGCATTGTGAAATCGTCTTCATCTTGACTCTAAGCACATACAGCAATATCACAACAAACCAACACAAACCAAAAGTAACTAACAAACACAAAACGTTAACCATCACTAGCGCGACATAACTCCAGACACATATATCCACATATATACATAACAACCGACCTCTGAACCAAAAAAATCAAAGAC
Organism: Trachelipus rathkii; assembly: GCA_015478945.1. Lineage (NCBI taxonomy): Eukaryota > Metazoa > Arthropoda > Malacostraca > Isopoda > Trachelipodidae > Trachelipus > Trachelipus rathkii. Next base: position 20,837 of record JABUQX010046913.1, read on the forward strand.
TCGGCGAGTGTATCATACATCATCATAATTCTAATTATGACCAACCTGAAGTCAAAGTCTCGTTAAGAATTATGCATACATAACACATCGTTTGAAGCTACCTAGAAGATTATATATAATCACTAGCAAACTTAGCATACGACATATCTCATTGATAATAACAGCTACAAACCACACTTAACACCAAAAGTAACGAGGCGAGAGACAAAAAAACTACCACACACCAAGCATAACCAACAATAATGCGGTAAACGTTACATTTGAACATCATTGGTAAAACAAATACTTTAATACTAATTATTCAAACAGTGCCTTAGCGAAAAAGCATACGGACAAGACATAATAAACACAAACAACCAACAAAAAATTTAACACATCGTTTTAGGAGTAGCTAAACTCAATCTCATATTGACCTCAATAGAAATAACTGCATACCACGGACAAATCAAATATTACTTAGCATATGCCGCACAGAGCTACAACACAATTCTTATGGCAATAAGATCGCAATACCCTAATCTATTCTCTCCCCAGCATCCTTGCCGTATCAATCGAGCAAAACAATCGCATTACAGTAACCTTAACTCAAAATACCCACTCTAACAAAAAATTAACCAGCAATCAAGGGAACCAACACAACATAAGACACCACTTCTCCAAAAAAGCAATCATACAGAAATAACATAATGCAACTATGAATGAAACGTGAATATCGACGAGGAGCACAGAGGTCTTCATGGCAAGCAGCCACAAATACTAAGAGGCTCAGGGCTCTAAATACGCGAGACTCGCATCACCACCGATAATGATAAATAATAAAATATCGAATAAACTATTGGTGGAGAATCTTTACGCTATGGTATATGTCTTGAAATCTATTAATCGGGGAACATGACTTACCCATACATCGGCGCCCTTAGGAAGGGATTCATCGCAACACAACTACACTTACACTGCGCTGAACTAGTTTAATGGCTCACCTTTGCGTCTTCCCTTGGTCACGACAACCACATTTCTTATATATTTATCCTCTTCCGTAAAATCATGTTATTTGATAAATATTAGGGAAAATAAATCCCTTGGTACCAGGAATATCTCTAAATTTACATCATATTAATCATTCTCAACTCACGAACACTTCGATTAACATCTAATGATTTGTTTATTTCTTCTTTAATATCTTCACTATCTCAAACAGTGATTCTTACGGATCCCTCTTCCAATCTATCGTACTCTTTGCCATAGTTTATGAATTTAATCTACAAACGCAAGTTTAGGAGTCACTGCTCAGTACTTGCATTCACGTCGGGCCCTATACAAAACTAGTAACACTTCTTCGTCCAATTGGACTCCTCAGGACCGAGAGAATTTTTACGCTTTACAACCTTATATTTACTTATACATCATAATCCCCCGGCTACCCTTATCAAATATCTATTCTTAACATCCAGTCGACGTGCCGACCTCATTATTTATGTGCAACAAGTTCATCCACATTACAGGGCCACACGTACAATCCCCAAGATTCGCATTTGATTTACATGTGTTTCACATGTAGACAACTCGAATAATTGAACCCAATGAGCCATTATCACCCTCGGACTCGACTCCTATCTGTACTATTGTCTGGATACTTTTATCTGAATCAAATCACAACCAAGACGAGAGAGATTAGTATCATCTGCTCAGAATTAATTACCTCTCTATTGAGTACCTTCGAGACAATCAAGCATAACTTTAAATTCATAAAGGTAAATATAGGGTTTGGAAAAACAAGGGGCAGCTGATAACAATCTCATTGAACAAATGGTAACAAAGAGCGATACCTATACAATTCCAGGAAAACTGCTTAGATTGTCCTGCTTATCCTCAACTCATAGAATTGTCTCAAATACTATGTATTACTTCCTCTCCCTTACGGACACGAAAGAGACAGTAAAACAAACATCGTAAGGATTGTGACTAGAAAAGCCTAATTATCATACCAGACCCAAGTTCCAGTCATGAAGGAACATTGCTATTAACCCCTCCATCTAACGACAAACCTCCTCTAATATAACCGAACCACAGAATCCTAATCCAAACCGTAGAATCAGAGAAAATAACATATCTACACAACTCACCAAATAAAAATCACCAAGAACAAACAACAGCATAGACCACAAAAATTCCAAACAGCATCCAGATAACACTAATCCCATAAATAAAAAACCATCAATACAATTAACTAAAATACGCCAACTAATACCACAATCACATTCACTAAGAACCCAACTCTCTACTTCTGTTTTTCCTCACATCATGATGTCGCGAAATTCCTTGTCGGTATTATTGTCTGCGTTGCCTCCGCCGCGGATGCGATTTGAACTCCATAATACCATTCACTAATTATCATCTTAGATTATAGTAGATTAAGCACTTAATTACCAAATTAATTTTATACAACTTAAGAAAATTATTAAACTAACCGTATTTTCCATACTTAGACCTATCCTGACACACTCCATATGTAGTAAGCTTTTATCCATCATTACTCATTTAAGATTTATATGTATAAAACTATTAACTTTCATTAATGAGCCAAATATTACGTACTTATTTATAATATTAGGATCAATAATATATATATTGTAGTCAATTTCGTACCGTAGCAGAATAACTAACTCTCAGGAAACGGCGTATGCTAAAAGATACATGAGTTGAACTACGCACCGATAAATCGACGCAAGCGGATTTACAGATATTCGAGGCGTTAGTTAGTCAGCGTATCTTTGGAAGAACAACCACAACAGTAAAGGTTATCGTTCATGATTTCGACAAAAGATAACTTTTACTCTGTACAGAAGCAGAGCGAGAAATAACAGAGAGGATGGAGTATCTGGTAAAGATACTAAATCATAAAAACACATCGAAATTATTTCTAGACTAATATGTAATATAATCTATTGTTATATATTGTATTTAAGCTAAGTCTCTTGATGTTATAATGTAACAAATTGAACACTAATTCACTGCATTTATAGTATGTCCAGCTCAAAAATAAAACCTCAGCATAATAATTACAAAATGTTAAGAATACTTGCTACTTGTCATAATTATGGTTTAGTCCTTGAGAGCAATAAGAATAAAAAAGTAAAAAAAAAACATTATAGATTATATCCTTTTCACAAAACTAAAGATACATGTAAAAATTACAGAGATTAACAACTTATCTAAATAATCTTAATACTATTACTGATAGACTATGATAAGCTCACTAGTCGTGCTGTTAATTTACCAATACTGCTGTTTTTTACGAGTAATTCTACACTTCATATTACTAATAGGCTAGCCTATACATCAGTTCTCAATAACTCACCAAATTAGTAATTTATTCGGTCGAGGCACACTAAAAACCACTTATTATGATTATTATATTTTACAAATAATAGACAGAACTCAATTAATATCAATATAACAAGTGGATTTCACATAAAGATATGTATATTAACTGAACTGAACCTAATATTAAAATCTTTAAATAATAAATTTTTATGAAACTAAAAATAAAAATTAGTTAAAATACATATAATGCAATAAAAACAATAAATAAATATTTAGAATAAACAAAATTAAAAAAACAAGCAAAATAATAATAAAGAAGTAAAAAAAAAAATATTAATTAAAAATAAAACAAAATTAACTAAATAAAGGCAAAATAACTTACAAATAAATATAAGAAATACTAAAAAAAGAAAACAAACAAACGAAATATAAACATAGTAAAAAATAAATCCCCGTGACGTAGAAATACACAGCGCACAATTCATAAATAACTATTACATGATTACATAAGACGACGAGCCACTCATTCAATATAGTTATTCTTTATAAATAATCTATTGTGTTGGAAGTTATAATTAGTAGTTCAATACATATAAATAATATATAATAATATAAAAATAGTTGGCTGATCAGAAAACGCCACCAAAAATATTAAAATTAAAAATTAAAATGAAACATTAAAATGCAAGTAAAATTTTTATAAAAATAAAATAAAATAATAATAATTAAATAATAAAATAATTAATGAATATATAAAAACACTTAGTTAAGAAAAGAACAATAGAAGTATAAGATAAAAAAGGAACAAAGTAATATAGAACGATTTCACCAGACTCCATGTCATATACATGGATGCAATATTATAATAAATCTCTTCTTCTCATGTCAAAAATATTGTCCATAGGAAATAAATCTCATCCCTTTACTCTGTTCAAGCATGTTGAAATAATAATATCTTCATTACCCTCTACATTGTCTAAGTATAACAAATGTAATAAATCATTTTTACCCTTCACATATGTCAAAAGGATATTAGAGATAATGGGTGTCAGTCATTTCTGCAATTATTATGCTGTCCTCGTGATCATAGCCAAAAGATGAACAATTCTCTGGGAGTTTACCCTGTAGACTAACAAAATTACTTATTTATGGACTTGTTATGAGACAGAATTTTACCTACCAAATATCTTTATCACACTGCAGTGCAAGAGTGTACATCGTTATATTTTGTTAGATCTTTAATAATATAGATATAAAATAATAATAATAAATATAATAATAAATAATAAGAATAATAAAATAATAAAATTAATTAATAAGAGAGAATATAATATAATATAATTTTTTGACATTGTATATACTAGAAAGTAATGATATGTGTCTATATGATCTTTAATGAAACTTCTAAATTTAATTTACCTTAATAATGGCTTTCTTATTATCGCAGGCAATGCAGTCTTTTGCCTCTCGAAGAACAAGTTAATTAAAATAACATAACAGTAATATAATTTTTAAAAAAATGTTTTAATTTTCTTCTAACTTTGAATCTTTGCGTGGATTTAACAACACAACAATCAACACAACAATATAAACAACACTCGCAACTATACGACAAGCTCAGAGATCAACAACAACAACAACTTTCGAAAGCAAGAGGAGAGATAGAGAGAGAGAAGGAGAGGGAAGAGAGAGAAGATAGAAGAGAAGAGAGTAAGAGATACAAAATCAAACGCGACATTTTAAATAACAAACTACACAAAGGAAGTTATGTATTTGTGATTATGATTGTACAAATTATTGACTTTAGAATGACGTAGATCAAAGAGTCAAAGAATAGGATCAATAGATCACAATTTTTAGGAGTGATAGGGTATGGAGAGAGAGAAAAAAAAAAAAAAAAAAAAAAAAAAAAAAAAAAAAAAAAAAAAAAAAAAAACACTAGAGAAAGAGAGAGAGAGCAGAGAGAGAGAGAGAGAGTGATAGAAGAGAGGAAGAGAGAGATTGTAAGAATGAGAGGAGAGAGAGATATAACAGATAAAGATTATATACCTTGAAGCTGACTGGTAGTCATTATCCGCCCAGCAATCCCGGGCGTGTTTTATTGGGCTCGGATGCTGCCATGAAAAAATTGTTCACATGGCACATCTTTCAAATCTGGGAATATTAAACTGGAAACAGCCACCCTTCTTTCCTGTTCTACATTTTTACTTTTGATCTATATTTGCTTTTTATGACAGCTACAGCTGAAAAGCCGGCTTCGCACAAATTGATGTTGGCAAATAGGCTTAAAACTGCGAGGGGGCGTTTACAACTTAGAGCGGATATTCCATTTTTTTTTGATCCAAAAAACTCAGTCACCCTCGGTGTCTTTTTTTTTTTAATGTATTGTCGCAAGACAGATCAAGAAAGTTCTACTCCTTCCACAGAAGCATTCAGGTGGGGTGTTGCGATGCTGAATGGGTCTTGTATCCATGAAAACTTATCAATCTTAGTTACATCTTCATTCATGAAATAACGAATTGTAAAAATATATATATCAAATAAAAACTTGGTAATTTTGGTAAAAGAAAGATACTATAAAAACATAAAAAAAACAGAATTAAATTATGCTGTCAAGAAAGTTCAAGTTTTCACTAATGAAAGATATACACAACTGCTGCAAGGCAGGGGAAGCATGTCTTGGTCAGCGATCATTTTATTTTTCTTTTGCCCAGCCAGCTCTCAATTTATCTACTGAAAGACAAAATTCGGGCCAGCATTGATATGCATTTTCAGCCCCTGTAGAAGAGAAGATTCACGATATTTATACTTTTTAAAGAAATCACATAAGTATGCAAGCTATATAAATAAAAAAATCCTCAATTTTCTCTTATTTAATAAGGGGGACAATTTCTTTTCCTTGCAAGAAAAAGATATATTATTCACGTAAATCAAATGTACGTTCCAATACATTGCCTCGAGAGAGCCGCATCACCATGGGCAATAATATAATAGAGTCGTGTATTCTGATTCCAATGTCCTTACACAATTTTTTGAAAAAACTAGCTTTCATTGTCGTTTTAATAAAAATTTACTAAGCAAATTAATAACGTACTCTAAAACCATACTGAGTGGAATACTCAAGTTCTTTGATGCGAAAGCTTCTTTTGTGAATGATACAATGTGTCCACAATGAAGTTGGAGCTTTTTACGAATAAGAGCTTGTTACTCACTGTACAAAGGAAGCAAAAAAAAAAATAATAAGAAAAAACAAATTATCATAACAAAAAAAAAAAAAAAAATATAAAAAAACATATAGAGCAAATAATAAAATATGGCACAACATACAAAATATATAAAAAATACATACAAATAAATAAAAGAAATACTAAAAATCAAAAATTGCGAACAAGTCTTGAACTTTTGTACTTGCATTAATACTTTTAGCCGAAAAAAGAAGGATCTTCTATAAAAAAATATCAATAAGCGTCTACGAACCCGACATAGCAAATTAAATGCGCATCCTTATTATTATCGACTGCTTCATCTAATTTTAATTTTCAAAATCATTTCTTTTCTTTTGATGAACTGATCATTGAGATCTTCCGTCATATGTTGGATTCTTCGACTAATAGTGTTGTTGTCAGACAAAAAACCTTTTGAAAGTGCTTTTCACCGGCCGACCTTCAACCAATCATCAATGTTCACGTAAGATCAAGCTGCAAGCTGGTAGAATTAAGCTGCGGCTCTGCGATGGTGTGGCGTTTTTTTTTTGGGCATTGTGCATTCGCAATATGCAACCTTTATATGACGCCAGCAAAGCATTGTTTGAAGTATAATACCTGCCGAGAAACAGTAGCCTTTTTTTGGTGTTGTTGAATTCTTTGCGTCCTTCAGCTTATCAAAAAAAAGCGCTTGTAGGTTTATGCAAATTCATATCACGATGATTGTGGTTTTCTATGTTGCCTTTTGAGCTTATGCTTGATTCATGCCACTCAATTGCAAAATTTGAGGCACAATACGCATGCGGATACTATGTTGCCGCCTAGCATCAAGTGGTATAACCAAAATTCAAATTAGCTTTCTAATTACGGGCATTTTCCGTTTTGCTCAAACTTCCCACTTGTCCCTCCCACCTAATCTTCTTCATTTTCACTACGACCTTTTATCCATTTGTTATAAAGAAGATCGCTTTCTAATTTTAAATGTTAAAGAAAAAAAAAAAAACAGTCTTAAAAGAGATATCACTTCGCAACACTTTTTGTTGACTAGTTGCTAGTGACTAGTATTTATTAATCCAAGCTAAATAAATAATAACTATATTCCCACTATTTTTTTTCCAATGTTAAAGAGAATAGTAATTTCATCTTTAATTTCTTTGACATTCATTCTTACTACGAGAATTATATAATTATGAGAGTTCTTAAAACTGTAAAATGTAAGTTATATGGCTGCCAGAACGTACGATGCTCGAAGGAAACGAGTATTATATCAAAACTCAGATATATATATATATATAGTATATATATATATATATATATATATATATAATATATATATATATATATATATATATTATATATATAAAAATAAGAAATAAAAAAAAAAAAAAAAAAAAATATAAAAAAAAAAAAAAAAAAAAAAATAAAAAAAAAAAAAAAAAATAAAAAAAAAAAAAATAAAAAAAAAAAAAAAAAAAAAAAAAAAAAAAAAAAAAAAAAAAAAAATAAAAAAAAAAAAAATAAAAAAAAAAAAAAAAAAGAAAAAATAATAAATATATTATATATTTCATCACAAATTTTCGTTTCTCCTTCTGTGTTTTTTTTAGGTAAAATTGGTAAGTTGAAAGTGAAGCGTAAGTGCTGAAATCTTACAAATTATTTAATATGATGCTACTAAAGATTTTATATGTTTCAGAGAAATATGATTATGAATTTTGAATATTAATATGATAGGTATATGTTTATGAATTTTTGTTTGTTTAATTATGATATTTGTGATGAGACTAATGAGAAGAAGATGGAAGATCTTCATCAACGTTATTATAATTCCTTTTACGGAATCTGAAGTTGTTGTTGAAGAAACAATAGCACGGAATCGCTCAGGTAATCTGTCTTATTTCAAATCATAAAAACAAAAAAGTTAAAAACTAAAATACTACATGATATAAAAAATTAGTCATGTTAAAAATAATAAAATAAAAATACCTTTTAATGAAATCAAAGCATCATTTAAAAATAAATATAAGATGAAATAAAAATGAATAACGGAGTCTAAAGATATTTTTAATTATAAAGGGAGAAATATATAAAGTAATTAATGTATCTTCACCGAGTTGTCTTCTGTTCAAGCGCGAAATCAATCAAAGAAATTCCGGACAAAAAGAAGATAATTCAAAGAATATTAGGAATAGAGAAGAGGACCCCTTACGATTTAGATATAACCGGCTGGGGTGAGTAAAATTATATGTCATTTGCTTCGCCGATGAAAAAAATTAAGTTCAATACTACTCTCTTATGAAATGAAAGGTAAAAAAAAAAATATATAAAAATCCAATATAGGATATATAAAAATAAAAAAAAAAAATCGAATAGAAATTCATCTCACCAATGTCCTTAACGAAGTTTGATCTGAAACAAAACACATATAAGAGAAAGTAATCTCACAAAAAAAACAAAAAAAAAATAATAAATGTAAGGAAGAAATCACTATAGAAAGGAAATACAAATTCCATTAAAAGAAACTTACATAAGTTAATAGAGAAACGCTGATAAACTGAAGTAATTTACTGTAAATAACAATTTACTAATTTACTAATTTACTATCTAAGAATAAATATCTATACTGTATATATTATAATAAATATCTATGGCTGTGATACTGTACTGGTCACAAATTGGTAGTGGCCTAAATAATATCTAGTTTTTGTAACAACAAATAATATATAAAACATATACATTAAAATTGAAATTAAAATTATATAAAGAGAAATAAAACATGAAAAAAAAAAATATAAATAAGAAAAATCTAATGCAAATGTGCTGCCTTAAATTTATGTCTAAGTAAGTATTCTTTCTTATTAACGCTCTTTGCATTATCAAAATCGGATATTAGTTAATAACCAATATTGTTGTCTGTCAGGCTTAACATTGGTTCAAGTAATTATTGGTTGATGTCACTGCCTGCTAAGTACAAAGATCATTATTATAAATATTGATTAGTCACTTAATAGTGACTCAGTATTTTTTCTGTTTTTCTCTGTATTAGGTTTTAGCAAATTAGAATACTCTAGCAATGTCGTACATAATTACTCTGGTATATAAAAGTTTACTAAATTCAAATAGCTACTTTGCATATTCTTATATTCTTCTCCATAATATATATAATACATTAATATTAAATAACATTATAATAGAAAATATAGAGTGAATTAATATAGAAGCGCAGAACCGCTTCGAAGCCCAATCAGCCCTGTAAGCATTCTCAGTGGTGGCGCTTTCGCGGGTCCTCAGGGCAGACATATTGCGACTTGGAAGACAGCAAAACGTTTTCTGATAGGCTATTTGGCTTTTATGTATGGAACTGTGGTCACCTTCCTAAAGTGATAGCTATCGCGAGGTAAATTTTCATTTCCGTACATTTAGGTTCTACAATTTTTTTCAGTTCTTTTTTATTTTCGTCTTAGTTTTCATCTAGAGTAAAGAAAGGAGGGTAACTCCTACAAGCTGGGCTTTCTTTAAGCTTTCTTCGTCCAGATTTTCGCTCCGCAGTCTGTTACCGGCTCCGTTACATATGACAGCAAATATTATTTGGCGCCCGAACAGGGACGCTGAAAAGGGTTCGCCTTCTGCAGTTGCGCGGCGTTGTGACGTTCTCCTATACATTACACTGGTTTGCACTTCGTTTTCGTTTTCTACGTTCAAAATTCCAGTTTATCTAAACAAAATCACGTACAAAACCTGGCTAAAGCAGCGCTGAAGCGTACTGTCACGGGTCAGGCGTTAAGTCTGAATTCAGACATTCAATGTAAAGGGACCATTAAAAGAAAGAATGAGTATAGAAGATTAGGGAAATGAAAAATGGAAAAGATAAATGAAAAAAGTTGTTTTTTGCATGAATCGGGTGAAAGAGAGAGTGAAATAAACCCACATGTACATATTGAAACGGGAGCCCGGAGAAAAGAAACTTTCATTCCGATACCCGTATTAAGTGAATTAAATAACGAATTAATAAAGGAAAAAGATAGAGTGAAGGCTTTTCTATCAGTTCTTTTCTATCATTTCGAAATCAGGTAGAAGAAGTCAAAACAGAAAGACCTTACTCACGAAAAGCAAAGCAAACACGCCTGCATGAAATGAATGACCTGTCGTGTGAGAGTGATTCTGTGAGTGATGTAGGAAACACTTGCCGTGAAACACAACGACCATACTATAACCATGATATGAATGAAGAGAATTTCCATGGTTCAAGTTCACCAAGGCCTTATAGGTCAGACAATGAAAGAAATGGGCCTAGGGATTATGGATTGAGAAATCGTGAATCACCTGGGAATAAAATATTTAATAAAGATCGAGAATACACGAGTAGAATAAAAGAGCAACAAAGGGGATCCGAAAGTAATAGAAATGAGAGATATGAAGGTTTAAAACAACCACCAATGAGACCTGCGAGACAATCAAACCAACAACTGATACCCAGAAGGGAAAGGCAGGAAGAAGATATTGATCCAGATTATGAAAACAGACATCGTCTTTCGTTATTAGAAGAAGCTATTATACTATTAGCTCAGTTATTAAAAAACTCTCAAAAGCTGAAGGTGGTAGAGCCTGGAAAATACCGGTATGAGACAGAACAAGATTTAATAATGTATTTAAAAGACTTTGAAGCCTACTGTGAGCTTCACTACCCTAACGCGTTCCATCAGTGGCTTCGGTTATTGGGTAGGCAATTAGAAGGCCATTTTCTCAAATTGTTTCGGTTATTAACCAAAGATGACCGTGATTATTTCTCGGTCCGGAATACCTTAATTGAATGGTTTGAGGACGAGGAAAAACGGAAAAAAGAACATCGAATGCAGGCTTACCATTCGGCACGACGACAACGGAACGAAAGTATCCGTATGTTCGCATTAAGGTTAGAGCGTTTGGCAAGAAGGGCATATCGAGGAATTGATATGAGGGAGCACGATTCGCTCCGGACTGCATTTTTATGCAGCTTACCTCCTGATATTGAAAGTGTTGTCCAACAATATATAAAAATGAAAGATCTAGACGGTGTTCACCGAATTTCTTGGGAAAAAATGGTGAGTTTTGCCGACTCCTTGGAGAAAAAGGAAAATGTATACCAGAGTCAGACATCACCATCACATCGTCAAGATAAAAGAGCAGAAACAACAAAAGTAGATTTAAATGAATCTACCGAATCTGTTATTCAGAATAGATACCGCACCTAACCCAAATTGGAACAGAGGTGTCTGCAAGAGAAAAGAAAATCCCAAACAACGAAATGAAGAAAAAAATCGTAGCCTGCCCAGGTGGCGAAATCGTGGTTCCCCGACAAGAATCGGGCGAAAGTCGTGTCTTATCGACGGAGTAAACCAGCCAAACAGATAGTCCACAAAACCAAATGCTTCTGAAATGTCCGTGCGGTTCGCTGAACGACGTAATAGAATTTGTAATTATTGTGAAAAAACAGGACACAACATGGACGAATGTTACCTGTATCTAGGAATTTGTAGTTTGTGTAAAAGGGAGGGGCACATGCGGACTGAGTGTAAATATTACCGACCACCTCTTCCTACTCAAAACTATAGTAGAGTGACTTGCCCGTTTTGTAATGGTCCTCATCCAGGGATCAAATGTCCGAATAGAACACCCCCCAAACACAATAAAGAGCAAATGGAAAGAACGCCTCGAGAGCGAACAACGGGGGCGATAAGAAAAGTGGAAGTAGGTAAGTCATCATGGGAAAGAGATGTTTCACCACCACCCAGAGGTGATGAATATCCACTACCACCTCGTCAAAGGTTGGACCCGTGTGAGAATTGCGAAAAGTCGCATCTGGAGGGTCGGTGTCGTGGTACAGACGAATCAAAAAGATCGGAAAACTACTGAACTCCACGGGGGTGAGTCGACCAGTGGAGAGTTTTGCTGTTTCTGACTCAACTGTTACTTATAATGAAACAAAAAAATTAGATGATGAGTTTCTTTTAAACCCCTTAAAAATGGAATCTAAAATATTGGAAAATCCTCCGCCGGAAGTGGAAGTAAATATACCAATTATGCAAGTTCATACTAGTTGTTGTACAACAGCTGACCCGTTAATTATACCTGTGTCCTTGGAACCACACTGTGCCTCTGCCTATGGATGTATGGTGGACAGTGGGGCTGGGATCAGTCTGATAAGTACCAATATTATCCGGGACTATTTAAAGGATGTTATTGTAAAACCTTCTTTGGAAATCGGGATTAAGGCTATTAGTGGGCTAACGAAAGATCATGTGGTGCCAGTGAACTCATATATTGAAATACCTATTTTTTTTCCCGATAGTACTTTTAGAACGAAGCCTGTGATATTTTTGAGTATTTCTGGGGACCTTATGCCAGCCAGTATGGTATTGGGAGCTTCAGCCTTGAGGGAAAATGACTTGCTCCCAGATTTGTCCATCAGAAGACTAGTTCATAGATTAGGAAACAATATTCAGATGGTAGCTAAGGATGAGAGTCGAAATATTCCATTTTATAATTGTGTGACTGTACACTCAATAAGTATACCTCCATTTTCATGTAAAATGGTGAAAATAAAGTGTCCATCAAAGGAATCATTATCTCTGGTGGGATTTCAAGGACAGATGGTGAGTACTGTTACTCCCATCTCTGGAATATTGGATATAAAATCTTCGAACCAGATAGCTATTATCAACAATTCAGAAAGAGAAAAATACATTAGAAAGAATACGGTGGTGGGACAATGTACACCCCTGGAAAAAGATGAGAGCTTTGAAATTCAGGCTTGCAACGTACATCCCACGCAATATGACTCTCAGTTAAGAGAAGAATGGACCCCACAGAAAATTTGGGACGAATTCTGTTTCAACGAGATCCCTATAAATGATCAACAAAAACAAAAGCTGACTGAAGTATTACTGAAACATAAACTAGCATTAAGCTTTGGTGACCATGATGTGGGGGTGGCCACAAATATTTCACATTCTATTGAATTGCAAAATGAACGGCCAGTACGCTTACCTGTGCGCCGTTTTCAGGGGCCCTTGGCCCAGGAGATTGAGAACCAATGCAAGGAACTATTGGACCAACAAATCATCAGACCTAGTAAGTCTCCCTATTCTGCACCGGTTGTACCTGTACGGAAGCCTGATGGGAAATTACGTCTGTGTATTGATTATAGGAAATTGAACAACGTAACTAAAACAGACTCCTTCCCACTTCCAAATTTAACAGATATGATATACAACATGTATGGTAACAAATATTTTACTACTATCGACCTTGTCCGAGGTTATTACCAAGTTTCCATGGATCCTGATAGCGTGGAAAAGACCGCTTTTTCTACTCCTTTCGCGCAATATGAGTATCTGAAAATGCCGTTTGGGGTGAAGAATGGGCCGGCCACGTTTCAACGTGGAATGATGTTGGCTTTGGATGAATTGCCCTGGTCAAAGGTCATGGTTTACCTCGATGATATCATCGTACTAGGTGAGACGGTTGAGGAACATATTGACACGCTGGCGTTGGTTTTAAAAGCCCTGGAAAAAAATGGCTATAAATTGAAACCGCGTAAAACTAGATTATGTCGTACAGATGTAGAATTTTTGGGGCACCAGGTTTCAAACAATGGAATACTTCCCCTGGAGAAAAACGTAAGAGGCGTATTGGACTTTCCTGTTCCAACCACGGTCAAACATCTTCGACAGTTTTTAGGAATGATAAATTTTTACAGACGTCACATCCCCAACTGTTCCCAGATAAGTAAGCCTCTCTCTTGTCAAACTGGGGGGAAAACTGTACAATGGACACCTGAATGCCAACAAGCCTTCATGGACCTTAAACAAGCATTGACAAATCCCAAACTTTTGGGGTTCCCGGATTACAGTCCCAAGGTACCACCAATGGAATTACATGTAGACGCCTCAAATATTGGTGCGGGGGCCTGTTTATCACAAATACAACAAGGGGAAAGGAAACCCATCGCTTTTATCTCGATGACATTCAGCGGAGCACAGCGAAATTATAGCGTCCTTGACAAAGAACTAACAGCCTTACGGTGGGCGGTCAAGAACCTTAGACCTTTCTTGCGTGGGGTGAGGTTCATAATTTATACAGACCATTTGCCACTCATCTATTTGCAGAACATGAGTCTGATTGACGGCCGTCTGGCACGAACAATGGAAGAACTAGACGAGTACGACTTCGAGATCCGTCATGTTGCGGGCTCCACGAACATTGTCGCGGATGCGTTGTCCCGATCGCCTGTGTTGGAAGAAATTGAAGAGCAAGGAGTAGATATGTCAGTATCAGAATTTATACCTGCTGGATATTATCAGATTGAGATCGCTGGGGGGGGAGACGCCTTGTATAAGTGTTTTTCGTGGTTTTTGTATGGATCAATTAACAGACATCTTGAATTACGTGATAACATCATAACTGAAATTCAAAAACACCCACAAAAATATCAATTACCGGGTAAACAAATCAAAAAACAGCTTAGGTTGTTACGAATTTCCGGGCAACTTCCTATTCCCGAGGTATTTACGGCCTTCACGGAAATATTTAAAACACCAGTTCATGTTTACTATAACGGAGACAAACCAATCATTCATGGTAGCCAATTTGAAAGAGAAGCTTGTTGTGTTAAGTGCCTGGGAGGCATACATTATAACCTCCTTATGCCAACAACCATAAACTCATAAAACAAAATGTTTTGTTCACTGAACACAATACATCAATACATACAAACGATATTAAGGTTTTCTGTTTTATTTTTTTTTATGACTACATTAATACACAAAATACAAAACCTGATTTGAATTACTTACCTTTCACATAATTCTAACAAGTTGATATGGGAAAGACTGTACTTACTTATCCTCTGGAATATTAATCTGAAATCAAAAAAATCTATCAATGACTATCAATAAGTAAACACATAGGAAATTTAAAAATAGAAAATGCTATAAAAAAATAAAATAAATCTAAAAATACAATATGGCAGAAGAAAGGTATCTTTCTGAAAAAACGCTGAAGTAATTTGTATGATAGCATGGTAAACTAAATGTATAATTATTCTTGCTATAGCTAAACCAAGTACAACAATGTACCTACGATATATTATCATGTTGACATGGCCTTCTGTAGCAAAGTTTTGATGGTTCACTAATTTACTAAATTAAATTTATGGTTTTATTAAATGTTTAATAGTGTTAGGTTATTTATATAAATTATGTACTAATTCTGTTCTTTTGTCCTCTACAGCAGCTAAACCACAATACAATATCTGTCCACGCACACGCCTTTATTCCTTACTAATTCTAAGCATGACTTTGTTAGTAGTTGGGGCTTCAGTAGTTGCCCTCTTTTGGAATGAGAGACGGATGTTATGGCACAGGCATGGTTTGAACGTGGTAGCTAACTTTTATGCAGGTAAAAAGCTCTCAGAATGTCCTGAGATGGTTAAAGAAAGTATGACACCAGATGTTGATTACATTCTGATATGGTGTATAACCACCTTAGCTTGGACTAGAAAAATAATAGAAGATAAAAAGGGAAAAACAGTTTCTATTTTTGAACCAAATACTCAATTTAGTATGGACGACGTTCCTACAATTATGACTGAAATCACACAAATTGCTCAACAGGTTAATGCAAAGGTGAAAATTTACTTAGCCATACCCCCTATTCAGGATGTTTATTTTTTCAATAAAAGACGGGTAATAAGAGATTTAGGATCAGATTATGCTGAACAGTATTTCACTGACGATATCTGTAATCCCACAACAATGAGAGATCATTCCATCGCTAGTCTTCAGAAATTTGAATCTCTAGCCACCCCACAATTTCAATGGCCAGGGAAGAACCTCCTGTTTGGTAATGAGGTTATGGACTTCTTTCATAAACACCAGGGTCCGAGGATGGATGCATCTGAATATCCCCATAATAAATATATTAATGGAACATCTGCCTGTTTGGATTCACCACTTATGTCGGACGGGTTACACCCAAATTATCGTTTTCTGGTTTCTTTCATGAGGAAGTACAATGATAAGTTTATATGTAAAAATAGTAGTAGTTACATACAAAGTATGTTGCAACTAAATATAAGCACATGGTTATTTCAGATGAGCGAGATACGAGAATGCACTCGCGTACCTTCTCGATTTTTCACGTAGAATCTTATCAATATGGGCATAATTATAGTCTGTACACATAATTTGAGCTATGTAGTAGACACAAAATGATTTTATATATAAGTAAGCATTTGTTATATATTAAAGCATCTAGTACGGGCCCAATTAAAGTTAGGTCACTATAACATTCTTCCTTAAGAGGCTACGGGTCGAGTTCCAGTTCGGTTAGTGACTGGTATAGGTCACATTTTTTAAATTCCCACAATTCCTTTGTTCATTCTTGTGGGTGGGATGATTCGCATCAAGAGAGATAGAAAGAATGTTATAGACGCAAATTGCGCATGATGCATATACATGCTATGCGCAAACGTCTGTGCATATACAAGTAGTAGTATAAAATGACATGTGGCGACTCATTTCTTAAAGAAGGCCCAATGGGGTATCACACGCGTCGCGGTGGTAGAACCTTAGCACATGAAAAGGAGTTGAAACAGACGCGGGAACTATTAGATTAATAGGGATAAAGGGTTTCCTTTATTCATTCTATTAAGCATTGTGAGACTACCGAGACCATTACAAACTACTTAGGATTTAAATTCATACAAATTATATTATGAATATACATTATAATAAAATTATAATAGGACTAATTCAGGTATATTAAATGTAATTATATCATAAGTCGGTTTTATACGTCATACTAATTGCATGATCATCTAGTGTTTTGCCTTATGACTAATTCCAGATATATTCATAGGACATATTGGGAAAAATTTGAGATCTTCACGGTCCTTCTATAATACTTATCAATTACAGGCTCAGATATTCACTCACACCTCCTAGTGATTATGGAGGATTCTAAACATTCAATATTCTACTCACCATACTCTATCTAATGAACAATGAAGAAAGTTATTATATGACCCCACTGAATTATGATATCTACAAGGCGCTCCACTAATATAGTGTACGCTCTGGGCCCTTCAGCAATAAATAGTGACGTATTGGAAGTAACTTCCCTGGAATATTATAGTGAAAGCGAGCAAATGTATATGTAAAAGTATGACATTGCAAGATGATACGAGTAGTATGTGTCACCTAGGAAGAGATTCTGGCTAATAGGAGGACTTTGGGACATACCATCTCTTGTTATCCTATTAGGAGATGATCGCCAAAAGAACATAAAGATACACACAAATACTGAGTACGGTGAAATATTGGAATGGGATATAGACTGTATTTATTGACAGTGTGAATAGATTAGCTGGATGTGAGTATGATAGTAGGAAGGACTGGGATGATTGAGGGTGTGTGTGTGTGTATAAAGCTTCAAAGATTTTTTTTTTGTTTTTTTTTATAAGAGGATAAGAGTTGTGAGTTTTAAGTTGTTCGATTGTGGTGCATCAGTGGATAATGGATAATGTAAAAGAGACCACTCAATCCAAACGAAGATATTCATTAGACAAACACACGAGAGGAGATTTAGCTGTAAAATCAGCGAAAAAAACGGTCACTGGCTTTTGCGAGGTAACAAGGATGAGTGGTGTTGTTTTGAGCGTTTGCTGGTGTGACATAGAGACGCGGCTATAGCGCCGCGGTTCGGCTGGAGACGTTGTCAGAGATAAGCGAAACGGCGTTGGTTGAATCTCCGAAACGCCCCCACACCTTAAGGGGCGTGCGCGCGATATACAGTCCGCGAAATAAATATAGATTAATAAGATGGTTGAAAGGTAAAAAGAAGATCAATATGATATTCAACTGAGAGATGTGCTAAAAAAATAAGGAAGGAAGGAAAGAATGAAAACGTAAAGAAGTTAACTAGAAGGAGAATACATACCAGAAATTTGCACTCTGCCTTTAATTACTATTATATTTTTTTTTAAAGCCGCTCAATGATAGGGTGCGTATGAATGATTTCTGAAAAATTACGAGAGGTGAGATGCCAGACAGATGATAGAGCTCGCTAACAGTAGATGTAACTCTTCTTATTTCAATTGTCATATGCGCTGACTGAAGGATTTAATAGTTTCAGTGAACACACTATTGATCATTGATCGGATTTTCCTGAGGACTCCAAAGTGGATATCAGTATGCACGAATTTACTCTCTGATTAATCTGAATTATACTTGTTTGATTCTAATATTATAATAAGTTGAGATGAGAACCAGTGAGAAGAGAATTTAAGAACTCTCTTAACGACCTCGAGATACTCAGGATAAACTAACACAATCGTTGCATATTACAAAAAGCCGACCTATACGTGGATGAGTATATTAACGATTAACTTTCAGATCAGAATTTAATTGTAGGCAAGGTTTATATGAGAATCTAATTCAAAATAAATTTCTAAATATCTAGGAGTCTTATATTGTTTAGTATGTTATTTAATATGAGATATGAGAGATTAATCACTGTAATGTGTATAACTTTAAGCCTGCATATGAACAATAAATTATTATATATATAAGTACTTATGAAAATATCCAATATGTGTGAGAGTGACAAAATGTAAGAATAATGACCACAGATCTGTAATATTTATTGACTATTTTTTATGCGTGAAGTTAATGATGGCAATCTTAGCCGTTTTTGTTAGTCTTTTCTACAGCGTTAGCCAGACACTAGCACATAGAGTAACTTTAAATTTCTGTTAATGATCGAGCACTCTTGGTTCTGCATGCTTCACTAGCTCAATTCTATATCACACAGAGGATCTACATTACTAATCATGATTATATCACAGAGTGAACTCTTTCACCTAAGGAGTGGACATATATCTCTATTATGTATATACGACTACATTTCTCAATTTAGCATATTTATAACACTGGTTCTAGCTTTTTTATCTGGGTGAGCTTGTAGTTAGGGCAGTATAGTTATTATGTTCTAATTTATGTATGCTGAAAAGCAGAATACTTGAAACAGATCAACAGCTCTTCAACTTACTACTCCTCTTTATTGTAGGTCTTATTCTTAGGTTTTAAAATAACTTCGGCTCGCTCTATTAGACTCTCTATTCTCATTTACGCCTTATGACTGAGCTCATGACACGTTATCTTGGGAATCTGAAACTCACCTATATATTACCGATAAGTAACGCAGTCACCTTTATAATTCTAAAGTCAACTATATTGTAGATACGTATATTTAGAAGACCACGGTACAGTATCACAGATAAATAACTTACTGTTTAATAACGTTTTGAGAGAGTATACACGGTTTTAATCATGGTATATAAGATATACAGATTTACTAATTTACTAACTAATAAGATAAATAATCGAATCGTGGATTTTATATTATATAGATACATTGGCCTGTCACTCAGTCTAGAGTACTTATGATCACTTTTCGCTAGTAGTTTCTATCAATTATTGTATGATTGCATATTGAGGTTTCAATCACTTGGCGGTCTCCGTCGTGAATTGGGTGCATACGCTCCCGGGTCGCAATTGCGTGAGACCCGTAACTTTTACGAATATTTGAATTAGACGTGATTCTCTCGTCGTAGCACTCATATGACTCGAATTGCGGAGAGCAATATTAACTAATGCAGAATTGTGCCTTAAATTTATGCGTGTAGAGATACCATTAGGTATATTATTTCTTCGCTGAGCTTTCACGTCAACTCGAGCATAACTGGATTATAGCTGTCGAGACTGTTCCTGAGTAACTCAATGAAATCCGCACTATTGATAATTGTATCTTGTTACTCACAGACCTTGTATTAGTAAGCATGCGTCACTACAAGTATTTCGACTCTTTACAGCAAGTGCTGTATCGAGAGACAGCCGATCTTTTTTAGTGTAGAGTTTGTAGGTAAACATGTCGACAGAACATCGGATGGAATCAAGTTATGTGAGAGACAATCAATGAAAGATATGGTGAACAGATTTGCCGGATGGGGCTAGCGGTAGCTATATTTATCTCTTTGCTATGGATGGGGATGATGAAGAGGAGTCCAGTGCAATCTTATATAGTAGATCTGACTGATGTGTTTATGTGGATGAGAGTTCGGAGGTTGCCTCGCCACAGCCTGGATTCAGGTAGCTCATGGTCGTTAGCGAACTAATCGCTGACTGGGTATTATAAATATCTAGCTCATATGCGCTATATAATTATATAGTAAGTTAACGTTAAGATTCACAAAGATTCTTCGCTCTACACTATTCTAGTAGATATTTATAATTCATCATGTTTTTGATTCCTTGAGCATAATACATTATGCGTTGATGGAACGATAGATAATCTCTGCACGATACAGAATACCAGATTATTCGAGACCGCTCGACAGACGAGAACAGCATGATTATATAAGTCACATCTCATTTTGATGGATGAGTCAGAGGCTTCGTCCTCGAGTGGTGCCATTCCAGCAGGAACATAGATTAGCCGTCTTGAGCATTAATGAAAAAGGTAATGCGAAGGCCATCTGACGCTCTCTTGTTCTGTTGGAACTGGTGGAAAGTCGACCTATCACTATTCGTACACAGGTGTGCACTATACCGTCTAAGTGCTGACGAGGTAAGTGAGGGATTTCACAAATATTCCGAGACAAAGTGTAAACATTTATAGTGTTTCTGAGGCAAAGACACAAAACAGTACTTCTGAGTAATATTGTCATAGTTCTTTTTATTTCGGTCTAGTTTTCACTCGTGAGGGGAGCAGACTGAGGCAGCGGTATCTTCTGTATGTGTGTAAGACACTAGGGGTGTGGCCTTTATATTCGAAGAGCTTACGAGACAGAGACTATTGCCTCGCCATGCCCAGTCTGATATATCCGCACACTAATATGATACATAATGTGTCTTATAGGAGCAAAGAGAACAAAATAAAGACAGAGGGCAGTCATTATCTGCATATATAGTTCAGCGTAAACATTGAAGAGACAATGCGGTAGTAAGACGATATGGGAGAGATTGTAGGATTTAGTAAGAAAAAGTAATAGGACAACAATCACAGCCTATCGAGCTGATCCGCTTACATTATTTACAGCACTGTCGAGGTGATAACACATATGAGAAAGGATATATACGCGCCATGAGCTGGCAGAGTGAGACATATAAGATTTGACTCGCTATAGGGAGTCAAGGGTCATAGCAGATTGCGAAAATAGGATCTTGAGGCAAAAAATGTGTGGTTACTACTGAGACCAGAAATTGCTACGAATGTAGGGTACGTCTGAGAAATGTGTCACTAATATTAATAATATCTCATAAATTTTCGCATGTGGTAAACACTATTTAGACATACGGAAATTCATATAAGAGTTTGTTAAAATATAGCTAATAAAATTATATCATTGAGTCACGTTTGTAAATAGCACATGATATAGATAATAGATAGGAGTGGATATTATGAGGTATCTTTCATCAATCACTAATGAAACTCTCGGAGATATTAAGAAGTCTCCATATTATATTACAATATCGGATATATATATTTAAGATTTTATAGTTGTAACTATGAATTATTTTATTATTTACAGGTAAAATAGTTGGAGATAGTCCTTGAGTGACTATACCTATATATTTTACCATATAACTAGGGTATAATATATATATAACATGATATAACTGCTCTGAGGAAATATCCGACTGGTAATATCCGGTACCTAGTGGATAATATCCGTATCCGGTTTTAAATTTCCAGCCGGATATCCGGTAATCCGGTATATACTATCCGGTATATATATGATATAAATTACCCATCCCTAATATAAATATATATTATTAAATAGAGAAAAATATATTTATTACTATATTATTCCTTTATTATTATTTTATTCATTTATAACATATATATATACTAAAATTTACGTTTTTACATAAAATTGAAAAATATTACTTATTTTAATAATACCGTAACATGTAATAATATACAATACAATAATTTGTTATAATCGCTATACTATAATATATCAAATTATTGGTAATTAGTTACCTACTATATTATATAATATACAGAGGAGTATGTATCACGGTATATACTATATATTTATATATATATAATATATATACTACACCTAATATAGATTATTTTATATTGATAAATCACTAACAATATTAGTATATATATATACTTCATACATAAAAAAATTAACAATAAAGAATTTGATTAGTAGATATCAGAAATCGTGAATTACGCTCCTCACTTATTCCTTTTAGGATAAATTAAAGCTCTCAAGTTGTAAAAAAAAACCATAGGATTTGTTAATAAAAAAAAAAAAATAAATTTTTATTGGGAAATAGTCACTACAGAAATGAAACTACGTAGATATTTAGACATATGATAATCGATATTATATACTCCGAAAACGAAAATCTCCGTGAGCTCAGTACCCTCTTTAAAGTGAAAAATGAGTTTACATTGTGCCTCGTGAAAGTATCTCTAAGAATTTTATCACTATAGATCTTTGTATATAACTAAAAATTAGTGGGATCTTTCGTGTCGTTTAAAACCGGGGCCCATTCTACGGCAATCAGAGTTATGATACAGATTTGCTTATATTTCTAGCATCAGAATTTTCTCTGTGTATCACCCAAAATTCAAACAAAACTTATCATAACCTGCTTTAAGGCCTGTAATGAAGACTACCTAACCTGGTTCGAATTACTGTATATGAAACCTCTATTTAAACATACCACCATTTATACGGTTTGAGATAGTACTGATAACTTTCTTTTCATATAATAAGAGTGCGAACAATTATTATCGTTTCATACTATCTTCATTCATTATTTTTTTTAGAGGTATATATGATATTTGCATGATTTTCATTAAGTTCGAGGTAGGGTGACCCTCATGGGTACATTACCTATATAAAACTTAATTGATTATAATGAAAAAAATATTATAATGCAATGCATATAATATAATAATATCACAATACAAAGTATACAATAGTGGATCTCTAAAAAATAACGAGAGAAATATATAGCTGTTTAAAATTTTTTTTTATATTTTTCTTTACATATATATATATATATATAATATCTATTTATTTTCTAAGCTTTAAATAAAAAATTTGATTAATATAGCTAAAATATTGAAATTTTTTAACCATATTTTTGATGTAATGTAATTACTGTTGCTTTTTTAACGCAATTTACTTGGTACGTTTTGGACACTTTGACATGTTCACATAATAGATAACAATTACCGTAAAGATCATATTATACTTATTATCTATACGTTGTTTAATTTATTTTTTCACTAATAAATTAATAAATTATTTATATTTACAACTCACTTATTGTGGAACATATATATAAATATAGAGCCTAAAAGGATAACAAAACTATCATATTATAATGGCAGCTGAGCATTATAGCTCCCAAATGATAAATGAATATTGATTAAAGATAACTTTGGAGCTAACAAGCATTCACTTTATTGTTTGTGCCATAGTTACCCGTAGACTGAAGAATTGTAGTGGTGAAGAAAGTAGCTGTAAGTAATTTTAGATTGATTGATAGGTATTTATGTGTGAGAGCCATTTGTGAGTGATTTTTTTTAAGACTGTGGTGTTAGAAGGGAGTGAGAAATTTCAACTATATCTCTCACGGATTCAGATTCTAGGGTTTTACTAATAAATTTTTGACACTATAGAAGTGACGTTATTATGAAACATATTTTAGGGTGAGCCTCATTATTACTTCACCAATCTCAATAATATAATATAACAATAATATATAAAGAGGCTGTATGAGTGATAGTAATTTAAGAAACTAAATCATATAGGAATATATTATTGAGTGTTAATTGTATACTCGGTAATTGAATGGAACTTTCCGCACGGACACCTCTAGAGTTATATTATTCTAATTACGATTACATTCATGTATTATTGATTACCGATTTTGTGATTATTGATATTAATGTTTAAGTGTGGATTGTCCATTATGTCAATAATTGTAGTTTTATTCCTGATATTAATATATTTATTATTATATTCGTCGAATTATTGAATTATATTTATTCTCGATTTATGTGATTATCGATTAAAAAATATATCTCGTGATGTAATTTATATTTTTATAACTATCACTCTCCGATATAATTCATTGAATAATTCGAGTGAGATAATTTATATTTCCTCGTAATTTCATTAATGATATAATATCATGTATATATTTTATTTTTTATATCTCTTATCTTTATATATAATATTATTAGTGTGATTGATTCAGTTTTTCTTATTCTCAATTTAATATATAAAATTATTAAGATCTCTATATATTAGTTTGTATATTTTTCAGATTGTCAGCTGTTTGGAGTATGTATAGGTGTGAGTGTATTTTTTGTACTGACTTTCTAGATTATTAATTTTATTAGATGCATGAAGTAGTATTATTGGCACCTAATTATGGGGAAGAAACAATTTTCAATGTATATACCTATTGCGGTATTTACTTTTCAAATTAATAATTTATAAAATATATGTAATATGTGAATTGATATTCCATATAATTATCACATTTCGGTACAATATCTTAGTATTTTAAATATTTGGATATAAAGGTTTAATCTTTGAGTGTGAATTAAATTTTATATAATTTAATCATGAATAAATTAGAAATGATTTTAGAGTGTGTATATTAATGTTTGAAGATTTTCCACTTTTACTATCTCAGGGATAGCATTCTAATGTTTATTATTGATGTATATTGATTGATATATTGTTAGTTAATATTATTATTATTATTATTATTATTATTATTATTATTATTATTCTTTCCTTTATGTGTAAAATATTATTTATTTATTCTGTTTATTTTATTTATTTATCAGAATGATGTGTTCAAGTTTGATTATGTACTTAAAAAGCTATTATTATATATATAAGTTGTATATATATAATTTATAAATTATTTAACTATATATTTATATACATTATATTATAGTATATATAATTTAATCATTTATTATGGTATAATAATATATATTTTATATTATATATATATATATATATATTATATATATATTATATATATGTCAAATTAGGTTAAACGTTACATAACAGGGTACTCGCTATAGGGTAATTTAGTAATTAGTACGTGTATATAAACGAAAGTACAAACAAATAAACATTTTTTGAGGTAGAGATCACTATGTCCATTGGTTAAAGTTACTTAACGCTACACGCTAATAGGGTAAATTAGTAAATGAAGGTTATAACATAAACTCAAAGTTAAAAAAAAAAGATAATAAACTTTTATTGAATTTACGTTTATTTATTTAATTATATTATTTTTTGTGAGATGCTAATCGGATACTTTCTTCGACTCTTGATGGATACGGATAAATTTGGGGGAATGTGCGGAGCCAAGTGTCTTCCACCCTTAAATCTGCCCTTTCCCCCAATTTTAAGCGAAATTCGGATGACATTGTTAAAGAATCTCTTTCCCAAATCAGCTTTATGAATGATATTATATAGGCAACCTAACCTTTAATCACCTACGTTTTGCAAAATAAAATAAAATGATCATGTATCCTATCTTGTTTTTCATATTATTGTATTTTTTATCATGGTCCTTATCAGTAGTGTTTTAAAGTTTTGTAACATTATCATACGTTCTAGGGGTGAAAATATTTACCATTATTCTTCTTAGGGGTCACGACCGACAGCTAATCTATTTGACTTATACACGCTGATCATTGTATGTACCACTTATTTGACACCTTACGTTGAACCTTAATTTGCTAATTATTACCTTATTTTGATCCTCTAGAGGCATCTACGTGTGAGATTAAGTTAGTTAAGAAAAAAAACATTTATTGCACAGAATCTCGGCACAGATAGCACATCAGTCATTATTTTCATAGCGGCTACTGATGAATAAAAATAAAAATATTAATTCCGCTCTGAAAATAGTTCGGTACCGTTACTCCGTGTTGTATACCCCGTGTAAGGTATTATACTTTTGTCGGTAAGGATTATGCTCGAGATTAAAAGTTTAACTTTAACGTTGCTTTACGGTCATTTGAACTGGGAGTGGGGTCGGGATTATAAAAAAATTCACAGATAACTCTCAATGATACGTAAATAGTTGTCGAGGATTGAGAGGGCTATTTCTTTTTTAAGTTAGGGATACAAATGTAGTTATATATGATGTATGATAATAGGCTTAGGCATTAGAGGTTGGGATGTCAGGTTACGGATTCGTGATAAGTTATCTCAGGTCTGTCACTCCAGGAAAATATATTAAATCATACTATTTCTCTCTCTTAAGGAAGACTTTCTATATTTGTATTTGATATCATGATGTACTTATCACTTTTGTGATAATTAAGTTTATGTATTGATTCCGACCGTGTAGATTGCCGTTATATATTAACTATTTGATCTTATATTTGTTATATATAATTTATAGATTATCACATATATTATTATATTTCAAGATTTATATATTATATATAATATAATATTATTTATTATATTTAATAATTTATATTATAATTATTATTATCATTTTATATAATTTACAATTATTAATTAATTTAAAATTTTATATTATAATTTAATTATTATATTTAATTAAATAATGAATAATTAATTATATTTACATTAGTATTATGAAGTATAATTTATATTATTATAATTATTTATCTAAATATATATAATTTTAGTTATTAATATATATATTTTATATATATTATTATTATATATTAATTATAATTAATTATAAGATTATATATAAATTTATATTATAATATGCATTGTTGTTTAGTTTTTAATTTATATATATATATATATATAAATTTAATTCTGTTATAATTATATTATAATTATCAGTTATCATCATATATTATGGGGTCTAGTAATTAGTGGGGAATGTGATAACTGTATTATTATTTAGGAAAAATTCGAGAGAATATATATATTAATGATATTAAATAAATAAAAAAAATTGAATAAATTAAAATAATTTTTCAAAAAGTATTTGAATATTTGTGTTGGTGAAGCTCGAAAACTTTTTAATTAATTTACTTTTGAGTTATTTCACAAGTTACATAATCTAATATAATATTATAATTATTCTCAATATATTATTATTATTATTAATATTATTTATTTATATTTTTTAATTATTTATAGACGTGTAAATATTTAATGTCATTGTTTCTCTATTATTATTATTATTAGTATTCAAATTTAATTATTATTAATATCATTTATAATTTATATATATTATATATTATTTATATATCATTATTATTATATTTATATATGTTATTATTATTTATATTTTATTGTAAATATATTATTATTTTTATGTTAAATTAATTTATATAAATATTTAATTTATATAATTATTATTAATATATTATTAAATTATTATTATATAATTTATTATTGAAACATAACTTAATTAATATTTTTAATATGATCAAAGTTATAACATTAAATAACATAAAATAATTAATAGACCGTAATTATTTGCATGCATTATAAGGAACTAATCATTATGCTCTCCAATTTTACTAATATTATTTGTGTAAACTTATGTTGAGCATATATCACTATGGTTACAATATTGAAACCATTCATCTGGGTTTAGAAGGTGAAAAGGCAAACAACGCGATTGCAACCAACAGAAAAAAATTTTGTATGATCAAAATTGCAGTAAATAAAATTCAGATAGGTTGTGGCAAGATTAAGATTATGGCTTGTGCAATAGAATAAGCTAAAGAAGTCAATAACTCATAAGAAAAATACTCCTGAATAAATTATGAAGATACTGCAAGCAATATAAGTTCCATTGCAGAATCTCAGCTAGGCTAGTTTGAAAACGACTAAAACGAGTGTCACATTATGTTTTGCTAAGTAATCAAGAAAATAAACGAGCAAATGTATACATGAGCATTGAATCTTCATTACATATATCATAAAGCACTAAATAGGAATGTAAAAATATTTAGTAACATCATATTCTAGTTCAGAGGACTTATATTTAATATTTCACAAAGAAGAATATACTATTAAGTATTGTTGGAATTAAGAGAAAATTGACTAAATTTCTTCATCAATTCAGGTATATTAATTAAAGAAGCTATGAATAAACCTGAGGACAAACATAAGTAAACTATCTATGCAAGTCTAAAAATTCTAACAGAAAACACAAAAAGGAATTTTCAGCTATAGAGCGCTATGTCTGCTATGCAAGACTTTGAATTGATCAGGGCAGCCCCACAATATATTTGAAGTTATATATAAGCCAACTTCCACCACTATAATCTCTAGATCTCCATTCTAGTGAATATCACTAAAACATCAGAAATTAGAAGGATTTAAGTATTAAGTTTTTTATATGGTATTATCTATTAGTTATTTATAGTTGGTGTGAAGTGGGTATAGAATAATTATGTAATTTAATTAAAAAGTAACATCTAGAAGTTTTCAAACACCAAAAGTTAATAAGGCAAATAAAATAAAAATTCCATAATAATAACAATTTTTTATATAATCTAGGGAATTACTATTTTCAATGCAA
>JABUQX010046914.1:0-38480 GCA_015478945.1 Trachelipus rathkii
AATTATAATAGGAGATATGATATAATATATGAGATATACGGGGGATAGTATTAATATATCTGAAAATCGTACTAGATTATTACTCAATACATTTATACTATAATGAGTGGTATTTATAGGTACTCTATATAATCTTAGATCATAACTAAGTATTCTTAACTATACATGTATACATCTATTTTGGTCTTATCATGGTTGTTTTACTAGCGTATAGGTAAGTAATTATATCTATACTAATATATACCATATTATATTATATTATATATATTATATATAACTCTGAGCCATACTTTTTTTTCTATTTTCTATATATATATTATATTCATTATGATTGTATAACTTATACAGCATAGGCTATACTATATATATATATATATATATATATATATATTAAGGTATTACATACCATAATAACATCCCCATACATACATACATATATATCTACATGCATACATACATAAAATGAAGATCTCGACTAATAATAATAATGATACCATACAATACATACATAACATACTACGTGACATACCATGTCCTACATCATACCTACATACATCAGTACCATAACCACTACACTACAAATACATACATACATACATCGTTCGGACCTTGTTCGCTAACGCCTACACACATCATCTACCCCGATAATAAAAAATAAAACTGTAACAAAATTGATAGATACATACATTCATACATACTAACAAAAATATAACAAACTATAAATAAATTAGATAATGTACAATATCACTATATATATAATATAGTATTAGTAAAATTTAGGGGGTATGAACTCTAGAAGGCCGACGGGGTAGATACAAATATATGTATAGTAGGGGAGTACAGTATTTAATTCATATACTGCCTATACTTGTTGAATAGTAGGGGATTGATTAGTCTTGGTTAATATATATATATATTAAGGATATAATATCGGTACCTTTACCTACTAGCGACCCACCTATATATACTAAATATAAGAAACCGAAAGAAGCGGGTAGTTACGGAGACGCAGTCCCCGGATAGGGGGGGATTAGTTCTACCTCTAATACTACTGCTGCAGTTAGTTTTACCTATAAGCTTCTATAGGTGGTAAAGGCCTAAATTTAAATCTTTAATTACCTCTATATTCTAACCTAGTGACAGTCTAATCTATCCAATAATCGTCTATGAGACGAATATTTAAATATACCATTCATCATGAATCTACAGACCTCTGTTAAGTAAATCAATCTGACAATATGTTAGTAGACGGGTGTGTGTACAATCGTTATAATCAAATAATAATAATAATTAATCTATGGAATGTATATATATACTCTTGAGTGTAAATATAGGATAATGAATAATGAATAATAAAATATTGATGATAGCCTGGTTCATAGATCATGAGAGGATAAGCTAGTTTACTTCATAATAAATAATAAAAAATAAAATAATATAATAATAATATAAAATAATATAAAAAAAAATAACTAAGAATTAATATGTATAAATAACTCATTCATAAGAATTAAATCTTAAAGAATTCCTATTCGTGATTAATATATGATTCCAAATAATATAATTAAATATAATAAATATTATTTTATTACTATATTCGTAGGATTAACCACTAGCGTTTTCTACAAATTTAATAATAAATTAAAATAATAATAATACATTATTTAAACCAAAATAGAAAAAATAAAGTTTGTTATAATTTAATAAAGGACTCATAAATCATGGTTTTCATTTTAATAAATTATCTATATGGATGAAATTTAATCAATATTAAATTTAACAATATTATTGTTTAATCGTAAATGAGACCTCGGATTGCCATTTTCTTAGTGCAGAATGACTTTTGGATCCTTTATCGTTTATCAAAAAGATGATATTTCTGACATAATGTGATATCACAAGGATTCTTCTATTAACAATTTAAGTTCTTCCAGTACTTGAATAATAAGGTCAATTACTAACTTATAGATAAGAAAGATATAGACATTTAGATTATTGATTATAATAGAAATCATTATATATTTATATATTATAATATATATTATATATATTATATATTATATATATTTTTTATACATATATATATATATATATATATATTTAATATTATAAAATATATAATTTATAATATGAAATATTTTTAATACATATATAAATATATTAATATATATGTATTACTTTTCACATACACATTCATTTATTATACTCTAATTAAGAATAAGGTATATAGGTTTTTATATTGTTTATGATTCCTATTAAAATTAAAAAATATGTAACTTGATAAACTAGGATAATAAATTCTCAGATTAAAATCATTCACGTATATATATATATATTTTCCCTTAAATATTTATAGTTTAACTATGACTTTAATATAGCATTTTATTAGATACTATGTCAATGACACATAACATTAACACTCTATGATTATTAAACCCTGTTTGTACCCTATATTATATATTAATTAATATTATATTTTTCTCAACACATAATATTATTTTTATTGATTATTTAATTTTCTATTAAATTCGTAGTATTATTATATATATTTATATATATAATATATTAAACAGGTAATCTTATAATATTAAAAAGCAGTTTATGTTTGCCTCCATTAATAAAGGATACATTATTATTGATTAATAAAGGTTTAACACATAATTTCATCATACTCTCCAGACTTTCTGTAGGAATTTGGATACATCAGCAAGAAGTTGAATATTTAAATTATATTTATCCTTTAACTTAAAATATATTGTATACCAAATGTCATGAAGAAAATATTATAATTATAATTGGAATAATGTTACACTATGTTTTAATAACTATAAAATAATTTAATATATTTAATTCTATTTATTAGTATTGTAATTAAAGTGATCTATAAATAAAATTAATTTAAAAACTTAACTTGATATTCTTGATTAAATTTAACCAAGAGTATTTTTTTATTTAGCAATAATTCTAATATATAAAATAAGTATTACGTTCTCTTATTTCTTATATTATATATGACTAATATACAATATCATAAATTTTCATATATTAATTATCTATTTACTTTTATTATTTTACACCTTAACAATACTTAAACGATATTAGGTTTATATATTTAACAATTTTCTGGGTATCTCATTCACTCCAAAAACACTGCTCTTCATACCTTTTCCTTTATTCTCGCTTAATGTTACATTAACTGTTTATTTTTCTTGTCGTTATTGAACTTTTCTTACCACATTAGCAATCAAATGATTAAAGAGATGTCATTAATCTAATTTTATCTTTTATAAATAACCTAACTTGAACCATGTCAGCTTTTGAATTTATTTATTTTTTCTTGCATTATACACATATGTAGATTACTATATAAGATATATTTTTTTACTTCCTTTTTTTATCCTCTCTTGCTATAATATCTGGTGTATTAGTCTGACTGCCTTATATATAATGTGAAAAATTCCTTAATTCATCTTCTTTTTTCTGTTCTTTTCATAATTTGCTTTAGTTTTTACTTTCTATATTAACTGACTCTTTTCAGTAGTTTTAAGTTATTGAGTTTGATTTCTCTCTCTATTTCTCATATCTCTTCATATATCTCTCTATATTCTATTTCTCTCTCATATATATATATATTCTCATTCTCCTTCTTTCTTTCTTATATATATATATATATATATATATATATATATTCCGTATATTATATACTCTTCATTTCTTCAATTTCATCTGTCTTCTTCACGTCTGAACATTATATACATGAAGTTAAGATTATTACTCACTGTTCAAAATCCTATAATATATAATGTTTTATATATTATTATTAAGTTTTTTAACATTCTCTTAACTATACATTATAACTAATAATTTTATTATTTTATATATATTTATATTAACTATTATAATCAAATCCGTCTGCGATCTTATTTTAGTTGGTTGTTGTGTGTTAGGTTGTTTGTTTTTGTGTTGTATTTTTTCAATTACTGATGAACTTTCCTGTACATTATAGGAAGGTCTCGTTTGAATTAAGCCACATTTTATTTGGCACAAGGCAATAAACGCACGCAAAAATTTTTTCGAATAAGTATGTCTGTATCCTACACGGGTCTCCATCATACATTCCACGTTACTTATCTTTAATTTGTAATGTTGGTTTTATTGACTCACCATTTTCGACACTTCTTATCATCGGAACTAAGATCGTTGGAAATTCTCATTTTCATAGTTATACTATTTTATGGATAATATATATAGATTAAAAAGAGGAGAACTTTTTTTATATTATTAGCTCCTTCATTTTTAAGTTTACTCATTAAAAAATAAATATAATTTCATGGTTAAACAAATTTTTTTTTCATTGGGCCTCTGGTTTTCTACACTTCGGCTCCTGGTTTAACTGGGCTTTGCCACTTCATTTTCTTCTGAGGTAGAAATTTTCTCTGAACTCATCCGTAATAATTTAATTACGAACGTATCATTTTTCTCCGGGGCGAGTATTGCAACGCAACAGCACTTGACCTCATACCAACATGTGGACTAAGGGAGGGGAACCCCTCTTAATCCATACTTTACTTCTCTTCTGCTCGCATTTTATTTTTACGGCTGTTTTTTCGGTATATTCTGGTGTATTGCACTCTTTCTCTTAACAGAACGGGATCTTTTGTGCTAAAATCTAATCTTTGCATAAGAAATTTTTCTGTTACCGAAGAAGATAAACCCCGAGAGTTTAATTCTATTTAATAAAAGCAGAAATTTTAGTAAAAAGGCTTTATTTTTGTCTGTAGGTATCATCAGAATTTTTCTTTATATTTAAGTCATTATAACGAGAATGGATATAATTTATAGGTAGAATAACGTCGCTATCATTTTATTAATTTTATCACTTTTTAGTAAGTAAAATGGGATGGTAATACACCTTATGAATCCATATGTTATTACTATGGTTTTCTACTACTATTCTTTTTTCGGGTAGAGGTATATTACTTTTATATAGACTCTTTTAATCATTTTTATTATTAATTCTGGTAAACGCATCCTCATCTATGTAATAGAATATTTAAAGACAATTTAAATCACTTAGCTCTACGGAAAGGATATGACCGTTTATAATTACTATATATACTAGCTAAACATAATAATCCTATAATATAGAGTATTACTATATATTATCTACTATATACGAATTATATGATCTATTATGATATGAATAGGATAATGGATTTGGAAATATATTATTAAATTACATATGGTATGCTAAGGTATATATAGAGATAATTAGCTTCTTATTTTAATGTAAACTCTAAATATATCTATCATCCACATTTTTTCTGTATATTCGATTATAATTATAATTAGGGAATATGTAGACGAGAAAAAATATTGCTTATTTTCATTTTATTCTGAGTCGGAATCACCTTATATACAGATCATAAAATATGTTTATACGAAATATATTAACTATGATTCCTTACTAATTTGTATAATGGTATATAAACTATATATATATAATAATACATAATTATATAAATAAATATAATAATAATCTATGTAATAAATAAGTACTGATTATACTAAGGAGTGAATTAGTAAAATGTATTGAGTGTATACTATATTTATTATTATAGCTATTAGTTATTTTGCGTTCATCCAAACGTGAGACGTATAGTAAAATACAGTTACACTTTATGATTAGTAGTATATATATAGTATATATATATTATTATATATATATAGAGCTTATAGTAGGCCAATTTGCCTATAAATAGTGTGAGTATATAATTACTATATATTGAAAATTAATAGTAGTATAAGGTATATTAGTATAAGTATAGTTCATTCATAATATTATTAATTAAATCACCTATACTATATATATATATAACTACTAATTCTTCTACTATACTATATATTATAGTATATACTCAAAGTATAAAGTTTATATGAGTATTTTAATATAATACTATAATACATAAGTTACGTGAGGTATTATTTGATATATATAATATTTATAGAACATCTCCTAGAACCATACTATATACTATCGTAAAATAAATAGTAGTATATATATATAATATAGAGAATAATAATATTAATAATATATATAACTATATATATATATATAATATTAATAAATAATATTATATATATATATAACAATATATATATATATATATATATATATAAAAGATATATATATCAAATACGGGTCTATACAGAATTTAAATATTCTATCTATATATATATATAAATATATATAGATTATATATATATATATGGTATAATATAGTATATATATAATATAATATAATATATATATATATATATATAATTTGAACAAATTTTATTGTCACTATGAAGATAGTACTACTTCTTAGTCAATGAATTGTTAGGGTTAGCGTTTCTCTGAATATATATATATATATATATATAATATAAAATATATATCTAATTATATTATATATATATATAATATTAATATTATATATATATAATATATAAATATATACTAATATAATATATAGTATATATATTATATACCATATATATAATATAATATATATATATATATATATATATATATATATATATACTCTTATAATTACTATATATATATATATCTATATATATACTATATATTATTATATATATATATCTGGCATGCTTGTGTAACGAAATTCTTATCCAGAATATACATTATTTCAAAGTAAAAACAAGACTGTTGTATTTTACAATGTTTCTTATATAGATATATATATATATATATCTATATATATATAATATATATATATATATATTATAAGTTATATACTATAATATTAAATATATCTACATAGTGTATACTATATATATATATATAGTATATATATATATATATATATATAATAATACTTATATTATCATATATAATAATATATATATATATATCTAGTATATAAAAGATACTATATATATAATATATTAATATATTACTATAATATATATATATTTTACTATATCTATAATATATATCTGATATATATATACTAATTACTATATATATATATAGCGCATAATATAATATATATACTATATATATATATATATATTATATATATAGTATATATATACATCATATATAATATACTATATAAATATATATCTATTAAATATATATATAGTATATTATATATCCGTATAATATATATATATATACCGTATATATATATATATATATATATACTATTATATAGTATATACTATATATTATATATAATATATAATATATATTATATATATATATAGTATATATATTATATATATATTATATATATATATATTATATAGTATAAAGTACTATACATTATATACTATATATAATATATATATTATTATAGTTATATATATAGTATATATATGATATATATTCTATTAATATATACTATATATTATATATTTCTATATATAATATATATATAGTAATAGTATATATGTAGTACATACTATATATATATATATATATCGAGGTTATAATATAATATATATATATATATATATATACTATACGTCATTCATTTTATAAAGTATATTATACTATATATAATATATATATATACTTAAATAATATATATATTTATATATAGCTATATAGTATACTTAACATATAATATGATATCACATATATATATATTATATATGATATATATTACTACTATATATACTATATATATCTATATCTACTATACTATAATATAATAGTTATATATATATATATAATATATATATACTATATACTATCACTATATAGCTATACGTATACTACACATAGTATATTACTATATAGTATATATACTATATATATATATATATATCACATATACACTATATACTATATATCATATATATATATATATATATATATATATATATATATATTACTATTTATATATATAATTTTGATACACTATATATATATATTATAACTATATACTCTATATAATAGTATATATTATAGTATATATTATAATATATATATATGATAATATATATTAGTAGTATATATATATATATTTATATATATTATTTCTATATAATAAATATATATAATATAGTATATATATAATATATATATTATATATAGATATATATATATAATATAATATTTATATATATATAGCTATAGTATATATTATACTATATATACTATATTATACTTTAATATATATATATATTATAATATTTATATATAATATATATAGGGTAAAATATATATATTATATAATATATATATATAATATATATATTAGTATAATATACTATATATATAATATCATATATAGTATATATACTATATATATAATAAT
Organism: Trachelipus rathkii; assembly: GCA_015478945.1. Lineage (NCBI taxonomy): Eukaryota > Metazoa > Arthropoda > Malacostraca > Isopoda > Trachelipodidae > Trachelipus > Trachelipus rathkii. The sequence continues at coordinate 8,337 of JABUQX010046914.1, forward strand.
AAATATATATATAGTAAATATATATATATATATATATATATATATATATATATAATATATATTATATATATATATATACTATATATATGTATATACTATATAATACTATAGTTATATTATTATATATATAGTATATATATATATAAATGATAATAAAAAGGTTACTTAAAGTTATGCATATACAGATATAGTTTTGCTTATCATTGTATCATAAAAAGGCACATCAAGATATTATAAAATATTTTTGAGAGTTTGGTTATGAGAAAGGCCTCTTCGCACATTGCACAACGATCTCGTAGGGAGTTCAAGCCAAACATTTAAGGCATCTAAAAATTGAAGGTCTATTCAACCAATTATCATCAAAGGAATCATTATTACATATATATACATAAGTATATATTATATAAATTCACTAATCAAATAAATAATAATAATAATAATTCAAAAGTAAATAATAATAGATAGATAATAATAATAATGGAGATAATAATAATCGTAATCATCAATCACATATAAATTAATAAATAATTAATAATATCACATAATACAATATTAATAATCTAATAATAACTCAAATAAAAATAATCATAAATCATAATCACTAATCATAAATCTAATCACAACAACACTAATATAATAATAATAACTCACTATCTAATAATAATAATAATAATAATAATAATAATAATAATAATAAAATATAATATAATAATAATAATAATAATAATAATAATAATAATAATAATAATAATAATAATAATAATAATAATAATAATGATAATAGAATGAATGTAATAATGATATAATAATAATAATAATAATAATAATAATAATAATAATAATAATAATAATAATAATAATAATTCTGCATATAGTCTTTTAAATCTTATGCAGTTGGGGCACCTAAATTAATACGACAATAAAAAGAATAAAAACTGCCTAAAACATAACACATAAAGAGTGTAAGAATTAAGAGAAACAGCTTTGCGGTTTACCCTATTGTATTACTTAAGTTAAAAAAAAATAGAATAATTTTACTTCCCTTTACACTTTGGAATTACTTTAACTAAAGGAATACCATAGGGTAAACGCGCAAAGATGGCAGGAGTCGAGGTCTCTCAGCCTCCCGGTGGACGACGGGGGAAACTTCGTCCCCCCCTCTGTCCCCCATCGGCTCGAGCCCCCTAAATGGGGAAAAAAATTAAAAAAAAATATTTCCGATGAATAAATTAAAAAAAAAAATAAAATAAAAAAAACAAAAATTAAAAACCCCTCCTTAAAATTTTCCGCCGATTCCAAATATTTAATTTGTTTTACTGTAGGTGCCACCATTCTCGAGTTACATGATATCAGCTTTAGACACTCTGACCATATATATATATATACTATATCTATATATATATATAGGAATTAAAACCTAACTATCCAGTATAATGTATATATATACGTTTTATATATATATATATATATATTATATATATATATATATATATTATTTTTATAAAAAAAATGGGTGCCGTAAACTACTGACTTCTCGTAGTTTATTTAGTATAAGATTATAAACCCTTGAGGTAATACAAGCTTCAAGCGATTTAGATCATATTATAATTATTTTTATTAAATTAGCAGTGGTACAAAATTAAATTATTATGCAATTATTATGAAGCTTTCATGGGCATGATCGCGATGCACTTCTTCGGGACTGAACTGATGTGTTTTGATTCTTATGATTTTTGACTATTAAAATTTTGTTTGCTACTTGGTCGTTCTGGTACTTCATAGTGATGCAATTTTCTTTGGTTAAACTTTTTTTAGCATTTTGTTGAGAGAAGTCGATTCTTTTAGTGGCGTTTCATCGGATCTTGTCCAGAAGAACTTCACCTCTTTGTAGATTGAAATTTTTTTTGTGTTTTTTATTATAAATGATTCTATGAGTAAAAGTTATCGGTGTTTTGAAATGGGTATTATGATATTAGCTGAGTTTGTTATTAATTTTAATAGTTTTATTATTATTTTGTCGATGTTGGGCTAATGAAGATGATTGTTTATGCGTTGTTTAGATCGGATTTTAATGTTGATTGATTCTAGATTTTTAAAGTTGTTGGTCTTTCGTCCTATATAAGTGTTTTGAACAGTTTTCAAATTTACTTTTGTTAAATGCCTGCTTGAGTATTAAGGTTATTGTCTTTAGGTTTTAAAACGTGTTTTAGTACTATATTGTTAGATTTGACACTGTTTATGTAATTAGGAATGTAATTATGGATAATTGATTTTTGTAAATTTGGGACTGGTAAAATATTAGTAAAGTTATTACTAGTATTACTTATTGCATGTAAATATTTGTTTTTAGCTTTTTTTTAAAAGATTTGTTGATGTATTTTACGGGGTAATTCAATTTGAGGAAAATATTTTTTAACGTTTTAATTTCAGAGGATAATTTTTGTGTACTGCATAGTTTATGTGCTCGTAAAAATAAATTACTTAATATTGCAACTTTGGTATAATTGTCATGAAATGAGAACCAGTGAGTGTACGAAGGGTTTGATGTAGGTTTACGATATATGTTAAATATAGGTAACTGATCTTTTGTCCAAGTTATTTGTAGATCTAGGAAATGTATTTTGTTATTTTCAGAGGTTTCTATTGTAAATTTTATTTTCTCATGTATACTGTTAATAAAATTTAAAATTGTGTTTGTATTTATTGTTCCTGGTATCATGGCAAACACGTCGTCCACATATCTTAACCATATTACTTGTGAAAAATTTGGAAAAATGTGATAGGTTTCTATTAATTCCATAAAGATGTTGCTGAATATTGGTGATAAAGAGGACCCCATACATAAACCTGAGACTTGTTTATAGTATTTATCTTGGAATGAAAAATAAGAATGGTCAAGTGTAAGTTGGATTAACTGTTTAATAATCGGAAAAGAAAGTTGTAAGTTCATATTATTTTGAGAAATATGTTGTTCCAAAAGATTTAATGTGTAATCAAAGGGTACTTCGGCCTTGTTTCGCCCTTTTGGGCGATTCTTCGGTTGTTAGGGGTTTCCCCCTCTGGGCTGTTTTCTCTTTATTGGAGTGACCTGTATGTTCCTGGCTAACTTTTGTCCTGGCTCCCACATACCTTTTTGGGCTTTGAGCTCCGTGGTTTTTATCTACTCCTTCGAGAAATCTCCCCGTAGGTTAAGGTCGTGGGATTGGTAGACATGGAGCAGCTGGCTCCCGAGTGCTGTCCTGTGTTCCGGTTGGTATTAGGTTAAGGTCGTGGGATTGGTAGACATGGAGCAGCTGGCTCCCGAGTGCTGTCCTGTCTTCCGGTTGGTATTAGGTTAAGGTCGTGGGATTGGTAGACATGGAGCAGCTGGCTCGCGAGTGCTGTCCTGTGTTCCGGTTGGTATTACGGACCTACGTAGGGATGCGTTCTACTTCCAGCTGGCGCATCGCGAAGAATACGATCGGGCTGTCCTGCAGGAGGCAGGGCAGACGTACATGACTTGGTCAGAGGTGGAAATCACCCTCATGGCGAGGGAGGAGGTCTAGCTGATGTGGTTGAACATGCGGTTCATGAACAAAGCTCTCTTCGCCGCATTCCCAACGAGGACCCTTGATTCAATCAAGGGTAAGAGGAAGTCAGCTGTCTACAAAGACACCGTAGCTCGTCTGAGACGTGAACAGGCCGCTGTGCCTCTTAAAAATGGGGGGCAGGCACCTCTGGAGATGACGGAGGCCCCGATTGTAGAACTTGCAGTTCTGTTTGCTGACGTTGTTCGGGTTGGGGAAGAGGTCTTGGAGTACCCTGCTCTCCCTCCGAACCGTCTAGTCGAAGGGGTTGATTTGACTGGGGACGATTATGCTGAGGTTCAGCTGTTGTGTGAAGAGAGGGGTCCTCCTCCGTTCTCGGAGGAGGATCTCCGGCTGCTGCTTTCTCGTCGAGGTTTTAATCAGTTTCTCGAATTGGAGGACCTGGGCCGCCCGTATACAGGCGAGCAAGTTAGGCTCTCTGCTCCAGATGACCAAGTCTCTAGAGCAAAAAGAAAGCGGTGAAAGTATGCTGAGCTCCAATCCCTGTATTACCGTGATAAGGTGAAGGCGCTAATCTTTGTCACGGACAGAGAAGCGGGTGACACATGATACTGTGGGTCAGAAGTGGCGCGAATACCTGACGCGTTGCGTGGAGTTGCCGTGGTTGGCCGACAGGGCTTCTATGTCGGTTGGCAAGAATGCTGAGGCCCTGTCGGCTGCTGACCCTTGGATCCCCGTCGGCGAGCTCAATTGGGCGATTGGTGCTTTCAGCAGGAACGGTGCCTCAGAAGTTGATGGAGTTTTCTTCCAAAATCTTTAGAACTTCAGGCGAGGGAGATCTCCTCAACACCCTTATGGCCTTCTAGCATACCTGCAGCCCGGGCTTGTAAGGGGCGCGTTAGGCTCGTTCCCAAGTTTTCCGAGCCTGTAGAATATTTTGCTGAACTTCCGACCGGTCATATATAGTCCCTTCACAGCGAATAGTAAGATACGAAGCAGTCTAGTTTTGCCTGACATCCACAGATATCTTTGCTAGACTAGATTGAGCGCGACTGAGTAACCACAACCCTTTTCCTCATTATTTGGGTTCAGGTCGGGCCTGTTCAACAGTCCCAAAATACCAATTTAACCCTTACTGTGTCCGAATGTGTTCTTTCGAAACAATTGTGCTGATCGGAGGCACAGATCTGTTTGGTATGTCCACGTTTTCATCACTTCAAGCGTGCCTTCGGACTTGTTAGCGTATGAGCGGTCTTTCTATTACTCTGTGTGTGGGAGAGAAGAGAGCAGAGATGCGACGAGTCAGACGACGCAAAAACTCAGATGAGCGAAAGTGATGTCCGCGAGTACTCGGAGGTCCCGGAAAACGATTGGAGAGATCCGAAAGAGACGAGAGAGAGAGGGTAGAGAGAGAGAGGAGAGGGAAGAGAGAGAGAGAGATAGAGAGAGAAGAGAGACGAGAGAAGAGTAGCCAATCGAGAGACGATGAGAAAAGATTAAGATAGATGAGAGAGAGAGAGAAGTAGAGCTCTATGAGAGAGGGAGAGACGGAGTTACATTTTTGATGAGTGACCTGTGAGTCAAGAGTGAGAAGAGAGATGAGAAGAGAGAGAGAGAGAAAGAGAGAGAGAGAGAGAGCGAATCCTAAGTAGGGTTACTTTATTGGATCTCCAAAAAAATTTTTGGCAATATATTTCCATTTGAATGCTTCTTATTTGAAATAAATATATGAAAAATAACCAAAACAATATTAAAATTTTTCTAAATACTTAAATTAAGAAACAATACTAAACAAAAAAATAAAAATTGGATTAAAATTTTATATTTTGTTTTTTTAAAATTTGATTAATACTAACATATATAATATAGTTGTTTTACATAATATTATTTTTTATGAAATTGTAAATTTAAAATAAAAATAATTATTTAAATTTCAAACCACAGTTGATAAGTTTTTTATAGTTTTTTTTTATTATTCATTTATTAATTTTTTTAGGTACGTTATCACGTTTTAATATATGTTCAAAAGGTTTAGATTTAACTAAATTATTCTATTTTTTTTCACAATTTATCTTGAAATAGAGAAAGCTCTTTACTATGATATAGCATTCAGTGTAAAAACTGTCAATTTTAATATGGGAAGTGATATTTTAGGGAAAAAAGGGGGGAAACAAAAATAAAATTAAAAAATAAATAAAATAAAATAAATAATCTTATATATCATTAATATATATATATATATATATATAAATATATATATAATAATTAATAATATTAATATATATATATATATATTAAATATATTATATCATATTCTATATATATATAATTAATATAATTAATATTAATTTATAATATTATATATATATATATAATATATATTATATAATATAATTATTCATATACTTATTTTAAGTAAATAATAACATAATATTTAACATATTAAAATAAACTTTTTGAAAAATAACAAGAAATATTAAAAAGTAATAAGCAATAACTGGTAATATGCTCAAGGGTAATGTCATATAAATTGATCTATAAATTAATATATATAATAATTAATAATAATAATAATTAAATATAATTAATAATAATAATATATTAATAATATAATAATAATAATTAAAATAATAAATAATAATATATAATAATATAAATAATAATAATAAATAAAATATGTAAATAATTTTCTAAATTTAAAAATCTTTATCACAAAGTTTATTTGTATAACTGTATTATGAGGTAAGTTTATAATACTGATATTTGTTAATATATATATTAATAATAATGGGTTCATTTATTTATATTAGTACCAATTGAGAATGCACTGTAGTGACTGTACAACAATAAAACTACTAACACAAGTATTTGTGTAACCTTTGTTGAGCTCCAAGAATATATAAAATTTTTAATTAATTACAAAAATTACAATTACTTTTTAATTTTATGTTTACTTTTGTAATAATCAAATAAATATTTAGGAAAATTCTAATAAATGATTGCCATATTTTTTCAGACGTTTACTTTCAAATAAGAATCATTTAAATAGAAAAAAAATAAATATTTACAATTAACAAAGACAGATTACGGAGACTTTTTAAAGCCAATTATTTCTTCAATTTTTTTTCAATTTTCCTTCATCCTCTTCTCTCGTCTTTCTTCTTTATCTCTCACCTTCGTAGCTCTCTCTCTCTCTCTCTCTCTCTCTTTCTCTTTCTCTCTCTCTCTTCTCTCTCTCTCACACACACACACACACACACACACCTACACACACACACACAGCACACACACGCACACGAAAAAAAAGAAAAAGGTTACACCGTCCATCACTGATATGATTTAAAAGAAACAAGGCATATAAAATCATCTTAGAGGAAAATAATCTTAGCACAAAATTTGAGGTCCCAATTTTGGGGGTTTCAATGAACCTTCCTTTATTCAAAGAATCTACAGCTTCGGCTTTTCTTAAAGGGAAATTACAGCTCTATCAATGTGTATAAAAAAAAAAAAATAATAATTATTTAAAATTAGTAAAAAAAAGTACAAACAGTTGAAAGAAAAATTTCAACCCCTCCCCCCTTTTAAACTTTTCAGTAAATATATTATAAATTCTTTCCTCTTTGGTTATAAATTTGCTAGAATATATTTTGAATTTATATAGTATGCAATAAAGTATAAAACTAATTTGTGACATTGGATTGAATTAAGTTAGTGAATGAATCACATTTTCCAATTTTATTCCACATTAATACTATCTGGCTGGTGTCTCAAGACCTCATGCTTTACTTACGGTATTTATAACTATCCTTACAAGTTTTGACCTTTTACTGATCCAAGGATATTTCGAACTTCTGACCAAACAAAACCAAAAGTAGAGAAAATTCTTCTAATTAATCCAGAACTGGCAGGGCAAGTATGCCAAAAACGCAGAAACAGAGAAAAGATACAGAAATATAAGACCGCAGGTCTAATACAAATACAGACGAATATACAGCTCAGCAAAGTTGCCGTTATATTACAAATTTTCTCCCATGCACATTTAAAACTATAATTGCAACTTGTAGACGGGATGAACTCTCCCAAATAATTAAATAAGCTATCGAATATGTTTAAAAAAAATATATTTATATCGAAAGTAAATTGATAATTATCAATTTACTTTCGAAATATATATTAGAGTAATATTAGTTACTCTCTCTTACTAATTAAATTAGAAGCTCGAATAACCCTTTTACCGATAAGTAAAACGCAAAAAAACATATCTAAATCAAAATTAATTAATTATATATAAATAGATATACATATAATAAATAATTAATAATAATAATAATAATTAAATGTAATAATAATTATATAATAATATAATTAGAAAATATATAATTAAATATATATAATAATATATTATAAATAATAATATAATATAATAATAATATAATAATATAATAAATATGAGCAAACATAAACCAGCAGCAAAATTATATAAAATTATTATATAATTAATATATAAATAATAAAGAAAAAACAAGTACATCATTATATAATATATATATCATAATATATTAATATAATATATTAATATTATAATAAAATTAATAATAAATAATAATAAAATAATAATATAAAATACATAGGATATTGTTGAGAAAGTAGTATGCACTCTAATACACATTTATTTTATAATAAAAAGAAAATCATAATATACAATAATATTACATGGCAATTCATATTCCCCCAAATCTTCCATTTTAACCGAGTGATATTTATACCATAAAAAATAACCACTAAATGAGTACCTGGTGGTGGTTTGATAATAATGTGAAGGTCAAGGATCTCCATGGAGTACAGGATTTTATTTCCAGTTAGACATAGAATACTTAATACACTAATAATAAGTATTCTAAATAATAATTAATAATGGTTACAACATATACATTAAGTGAACAATAATGGAGATATGCTAAACTTAAGTGTACTTAGCTTCATAAATAGATTAATTAATTGTCTACTCCTGTATTTTTCTACTGGATAATCTGAAACATAAGTGTTCTTACGATGAGGAATTTAGAAAGTGTAAGCACAATATAAAATTTATAATAAATGGATACTTAATTTTTTTATATAAGATAGTCCCTTGATCATGTCCACTCAACTTACTACATTTAACCTTAATTATTATTATTGTACTATTACATATTAGACATAATTACCATTATAACTCTTGTACATAGTATTGTATCACCAATTAGAGCTCTCAATAGACACTATTACATTCAGCAGTGGTGCAAATTTGGATATATATAATTGTACCTGTTATTATCCTATATAAATTTATATTAATTTTGTATTTATTATTTTAATTTTAATATATTATTGTATTTATCTCTATATTATATTATTAATTATTTATATTTGTATGTCATATTAATAGCTTAGTAAATTATTGATTAAAATTAGCAACAAACATAGATAAATAGATGATAACAATATCATCTAAATTTTCCTTCGAATCGGTAATAATACATGTAAAACTATATTTATAGATCATTAACAATAAGCATCCTCACAAATAAAGAAATTCCTCACACTATCCAAAAAAACTCACTCTATATATATAAATGCTCGCCAACATATAAAATCCAACTCAAAAAAAGCAAATCATATAACATTAGAAAAAAGGAAGAGGCATCTTTATTGCCCAACAAAACCCACTGGGCTGGTTTGTGTTTATAGTCTCAACACAACCCATTGGTTTTATTCTTAATATTGCCTCGAGTTAAGAACTTCGAGATGAACAAAATATAAAAATATAGTATAGAGGAGAAAGATCTATAGTTAAATCCTATTTAGTGCCATTATCCTGCGAGTAAAATGTCTTCCCAGTAGAATTTCGACGAATTGTGAACAATATCTTTCAGTTGCAAGCGCAAATAAGGTATCTCTAATGCACAGTCGTAAAACATTAAGAACGTGGTAAGTGAGAGAATTGCTTCTCCATTTTATAAATCCTATTATTAATACAGAAATGATCTTATTGTGATCATATTGAAGTTAAATGAGTAATAATATATAGTCACTCCTTTCAACTTAGAAGATGGTGGTTATAGACGATATGCTGCGATTTAAATAGTTAATCGTGAGAATGGAGGAAGCTATTATACATCAAGCTGAACTTGTTTAAACACTCCGTTGAGGATCGATCAATCAGCTTGATAATCAAATCAGAATTGAGAGGAATATAATTAGTATTTTCGTATAGGTGTGACATGCTTCTTTATTAATGGAGTGCTCAAATATAGATAATATCGGAGATAACATAGCTAGAAGGTTAGGTTTTTCATATTTTCATTGATTTAATTTTAATTCATTTATCTTATTCACTTTATCATAATATCATCTAGATAACTTCAATTGATGGTATAACAATTATTTATCTTACTTATTATTTTCCATTTGACATTCTGTCCTCATTTCTGTGCTATCTCTTCATATCATATTAAGTTAATGTTTTCACTTAGTCAGACCTCTTTCTTCTCCTTTTCATTTCTCTCACATTTCTATATCTTATTAGACATCGTTCTCTATATCTTCTTTAAGCACCATCTAGGTGTTTCCTCTCCTCATCATGTCTATATTCCTACTACTTACTTATCTTCTATTCGAATTCTTCTCGAATACCTTTTGTGCTTTCTAATTTTTCAAATGATATGTTACTTTTTTTTATAGCTCCGAGAGAGAAATTCAATTGCTTTAAAATAACAAATAGAATTTACTATAAATCAAATATATTATTATTAAGTACATAATTTTATGCTATATTGCAAATTCAAGCAATTTTTGAGTTTAGAAGTTTGAGGTTAGAATTTTTGACAACAAACTGTTTTTAATTCTTAAATTAAAAGTTACTCCTGAATATATGGTTAATCTTAGTGCAAATCCTATGTTGGCGTTCCATTAAAATCTATGATACAGAGAATAAAGATTTCGCTATTTATTGAAGACAGGCCGATCTAAGGTCTATGTGTGTCTTTTACTGTCGTTATTCTTTCCCTCCTACTCTTTGCTCCTCTTCTCTCCCTATTCTTAACTCCTCATAGCAGTATCGGATTGCGTACTACAACTTCTTACTACTCTCTCCCTCAATAATCTCTATCACTTTCTCCTTTGCACTGATTCACATTCTCTAAACATTATATATCCAATCTATACATTATACTATGAGCAGGAGAATGTATGACGAGGTTTAAACTTAGCCTCTAAATACCCTCGTTATGAGAGATAAATAAAATATACTTATTCTAAACTAACCATAAAGAAGTACTATTCATAATTTATATAGTCTAACAATAGTGAGATAACATTTTTTTTCTCTCAGTATATTATTTATATTTGCTCTATATAGAGTAATCCAATATAATATCACAATTCATAATATATTAATTAATCCTTTTATCATTTAATTATCTTCAGATTACAAGTATACATACTGATACAAATATACCTCAATTACTAATAGCTCAAATATATAAGATGCTACACATCCCCCATAGATAGGTAGATGATATAGCTAACCTTATTAAACATTATAAATAGCTTACCTATAATAATATTTATTTAATATAATTATATATATATCATTAATTAATATTAGATAATGATTATATATGTACAATATATGTACCTCTTTTGATTTTGACTTATAGATATATAATATCTAAGGTGTGAGTATATAAATAAACTGATTAATATTAATTATTATTATAATAACTATATTAATAATTATATATAATATTTATAATATCATTAATATTTCATATATAACAACCAACTATATATTGTAATAACATAATATTAATATATAATATATAATTAATAATATTTATATATATATTATTATATATAATATAATCATATTATATATTATTATAATAATATTATTAATATATATTAATTAATATATTATATAATATATATTAATATATATATATATATATACTATATTATTATTAATATTAATATATATATTTTAATATATTATATATAATATATTATTATATAATATAATATATATATATATATACTATCAATTTTATTAATCTCAAGGGTAGGAGCGAATCCTATGATTGAAAATATAGGTAATTGACCTCATGCCTAGTAAAATAGTATTAATATAAATTAAATATTAATTCTTGTCACTTTTTATTATAACTTTCATAACTCTCAAACCGAAAATATTTTGAGGACTTTAAATATTAACTAATAATATATTACATCCAGATTTTTAAATATTAGTAAGATTTTCATTCTAAAGTATATTATAATTTTTAATTTATTATTAATTAATAATATATAACTAAGGATAATAAGCTCCAATTAATAAAAATATATAATAATATATAATAAAGATATATTTAATATCTTATATATAGAATATATGTTTATATTCTTGAAGTGTACTAAAATAAAAATTTAGAAATATTTTATAATGACTAATATATATATATAGTGTTAACTATAGTAGGTGTTATTTACTTATATTTTTTAAATATATATATTTACTTTATACTTTCATAATAGTTCTTTATTTTATTTATTTTGTTCAAATTATAAAATTTTAATTTAATATAATTTATACATCTTTTATTATATAATTAGTAACTTTTGTAACTATGTTTACTATAAATACTGGTTAAATGTAATATAGTTATGAGGTGTAGCCTAATGAATATACTGTATACCTCCAGAAACGTCAATTGATAGTTATACGTATAATCATTAATATTGTTATTAGTAATACTATTATTAATATAGATTCAATATAATAACATAAGTGCCTATTTTTTTTAATAAGTATTTTGAAAAAATATAAACAGTAGGAGAGATGATGACTATTTAAAATAATTAAATTCTACATATAATTAAGTATATATAAGTAGTAATGTCCAATTATATTTATATATTAATATGATATATATGTATAATAATATATTAATAATATTATATATATATATATATATATATATATATATATTATATATATATATATATATATATATTAATAATATATATATATACTATATATATATAATATATATATTGATTAAATATATATATATATATTAATATATATATAAAGTGATTAGTATATTGATAAATACAAGTTGTAAATATTTTACATAATTGATTATTCACTTTTAAGATAAAATCTGGTCTCCTATTTCTTCTGCAAGAAACTATCAAATTTTATATGCACAGCGACTTAGCTTACTCAGTATAAAAGCATCCCTTACTCTAGAATGCGTTCATCACATTACTAACACAGAACACTAAATAGTATTTTCTTACGGAAACAAACAGAGTCAAACTAATGAGTCTCATAATTCTTCAATTTTTGTTACAAAATTTATTAATTATTTATTAGTTTATATTTATCAAATAATCTTTATTTTTATAATGGTAACATTTTCAACCTTAATTATACTGTTAAATATAATATATATTGCTTTAAATTTTAGGTGAAATTTTTGGCCGAGTACACATATTAATAACCTCAAATGTGGCAACCTACATGGTAAAATTACTTAGAATTTAGCATATAAAAATAATACTAATATAGTCTTAGTTCTTATATGTTTCTAGATTGCTCTGTCTTATTATATAAATTTAAGTACTATCATCGAACACATATTACGTCAAAAACTAACAAAACAAATTAAAAGTTGAAAGCAGAGAGAATACGAGAAAGAGGAGAGCTGTTCTTGCTCTCGTCTGCAATGTTTGATTGCTATAGCTTGCTAAGTTTTGCGCTGGTCATCATAATGTTTTCGTCGTGCAGTAAAATTTCATTTGTGCTCCCGCATCCATATACTGAGCTGGCTCAAAAATTTACATAAAAGAGGCTCTCCCAAATTGCAAGTTCAAAAAAGAGCATCGTACGGAATAAGACAAATCTTTTATACACATGAATATGGCTACATAACAGAGAGACAGACAAAAAAATAAATATAAAATATTAGAAAATTAGTGGCGTGAAAATTATTAATAGAAGTGAAGAAAGTATCATAAAAATATAACAACTAATCCTAATTAGCTACTCAAAAGTGTCCGCGAGATAATGGCTAACAATATAATATTTATGATATATTCCTTGTCTAAATTTTTTCATTTTGTATCCAGTTTAGAGCGATTTGTAATTCCTAAGCAAAAATAAATAAAAGCATAAATTAAAAAATATCGAGATCACATCTAATAAATATGTAGGACCATATTTTTTTTATTATTTAGTGAAGCTGTTTATGTGATACATAATATTATTAATATATATATATATTATTTTAGTTAAAGTGACTATTATCACTACGGCTAAATGTAGTAGTGAGGCTTCAGTAGCATGACGTAAGAGAACACTAAGTGGTAGGGATCTGTTTATCTCAATATACCCTCAGTAAGTAGGTGATGAGTACGTGAAGATAAACTATATACCACCGCTGAATACATACTACATAAAAAATATCCAATAATGAATAGTGACGGTAGTTTAGGCTTCCGTGAGTTACAGAACCCCTTCCTACGGATGAGTTATAGTAGGAATTAGTCCTATACTCCGTATCATGATTCCCCGTGGTAAAGGCCATGACTGAAGACCCCTGAACTGCCTGCCATCTCAGTTGTCGGTAATTACCACTTAGGTATAGTGAATTAATTCTTTATAATGATAAAGAAATAAAATAATGAAATAAAATTATTATCAGTAATTATTTAACTTAATTATTATATATATTTTAACTAGTAAGCTAACACTAATAAAAGTACTTATCTGAAATAGGCTCTCTAATCTAATATATTACTATAATAAATTATTAAGCATAATTATAAATATATTATATTAAATTTTATTATATTTAATTATTCTATTTTATTATACATTATATTATCTATTCTCATAAAATAATTATTAACAGTGAGATTATTCCTCAAGTAAAATATGTGTAATTACATTTATTCAGCTTATATGCTATGGTGTAGTTATTTGAATATTATATTAATTTTTATATTTTTTTTTTTTTGTGTATTATTTTATTTTACATTTTATCCTGAGCCTTCTTAAAATTAGGACCAGTACATATCCAAGTCAATATGATTCCTTTTCCCATTTAGTGGTCATATATAATGATAGTGTATTGTATGAGTATTTAATGGCTATAATTATAGATTGATAGTTATTAGTATCTATGGCTACTTTCATTACTACTCATTCTCATCAAACTTTAATTCAGCCGATGACCTCATTATCATTATATAAAATACTAATCTCATTTATAATCATTAATAACTACTCGAGCTTCCCTATGTATATTAATTATTACATGTGGCTAATTTTATAAATTTATTTTTGCTCGTGTGCGTTAAAAATATAAAAGGTTATGCGAGCTAATATCTATTTATACCTAAGTGTATGATTGTGTATATATATATAATATAGGTTAATATAGATGCTCCTCCTATTTTAATTTTTATTGTAATTCATTGATATATATATATTTATGAGAATTCGTTTATATATAATAAATTTTTATTATAATTAAGAGAAAATATAATATATATAGAAATAATAAGACTCTTGTAGATATATAATAAAATAAGAACTTTATAAAAACTGTTATTATATATATTTATAAAATTTTTGCAATTATTTATATGAACCTTATTAAATAAAGCTTATACTTAATCTTATATATATATATATATATAATATATTTATATATATATATACTATTTAATATATATATATTAATATAATTATAATTATATTAAAGTATATATATTATATATATATATATATATTTATAATATAATAATTAAATATATATAATATATATATTAATAATATATATATATATATATATATATAATATATTTAATATATATATATTATATATATATATATAATAATATTTAACTATATATATAAATTTATAATATATATAGTATTATTTATTATATAATATATATATATAATATATAATATGATTATATTATATAATATATATATATATATATATATATATATATAAATATTATATATATATATATTAATATTAATATATAATATAATATATATATATATATATATATATATATATTAATATATATATATTAATATATAATTATAAATATATATATATAAATATATATATATATATTATATATATATTAATTAATATATATTATAATAATATATATAGTAATTAATATAATATATATTAATTAATATTATTATTATATTAATATATATATTATTAATATATATAATATTATATATATAATTATTATAATTAAATATATATAGATGTATATAGTATGATGACGGTGTACTCGTCCATTGGTGTATTCTCAATACTGCTAGGATATTAGCAGTATCCCACCTAAAATATAATAATTTCTCTATCATATAATGTACTATGGTAGCTGTAACAACCAGGGCGTAGCCAGGTATAGTAGTGCAGGTCATGATAGAGTATAAGTAGGCGTATTGCAGCTACCCCCTCCCTGAGTAATAATTATTCTGAACTTGAATTTTTATTCTAAGTCTCAAGAATAAAACTAATAAACTTATTCAAATATATATTAATATTATAATATATATATATAATATATATATATTAATATTAATATTATTACTATATTAAATATATATTAATATATATATAATTAATATACTATATATATATATATATATTAAATTAAATACATATATATATATATATATATTATATATTAGTATGATTATCAATGTATTGAATGCTTGAGAGTTAAAGAATACTATTATACTTGAATAGTACATCGGCATATGTTTAATAAAATTTTCTATTTTAACATTTACGCTAATCTGATTACTTATGAATAATTCATAATGTATACTCAAAAGTAAATATCCAATAATTTATAATATACTGTTATAATTTCGTTTTGTTTGTATTTAAATTATTTACAGGATTAATATATTAATAATAATAATGAATAATTATATATTAATATCTTTATTCCTCTATATATATAACAATGATTCTCTGTTAAAATTTTTTATTTATATGCACTTATAATGATAACCTGTTCTTTTTCCCCCATACTTCTAATCACATCTGTTAAGAGGCAAACATTACGAGCATGAAGAAAGTATGAATTGTTTGGGTGCAAACGACCACTCATTGTTGAAAGCACTTATTGACTGACGATGGTATGTTGGCCAGGCAAGGTCTTCATTAAGTTGATCAAGTAGTATTCAATGTATTATGGAATGTTTATTTTTTACTTCGTCTACGTTTTTTCAGTTATGATCCTTATATTCAACCTCTTCGCACGAGCTAGAAATTTAAGGACCGGAAATCTTTTTTAGATTAGTCAAATACTCCTTTTGGTGTTTCGTGTATTTGTCAAATACTACGCGGAATGCACTGTAAACCTCGTGGGATGCTACCATAGGTAGTGATTTGTGAAAGCACTTACCCCACTCTTACTCCCTACTTATGCTCTCTACTCAGATTAACAATTCTCGAACATTGTAAGTGAGCAGCTTGATCTTCCCAATCGAATAACCAGTTAACTTACCGAAGACTCAACCCACCTACTAACTCTCGTTTTATATAGATCACTTGACTACATAAAATGTTGAAACATATACCTAGTACGTGCGAAATGAATGAGGGAATGTATGAAAGTTGGTAGCAGTCATAACCAAACAATAGAAAAAGCTCCGCTCAGGATTACATCCCGGCACACATCTGGAATAGACAATTGTAAGCTTCCTGATACAACGGATATTTTTCCCAAACAGGAAAAGTTTTCACTTTGTGTGATGTAGGTAATTATTGCTCGGCGAAGACCTAGTTGTGGGCTAGCTTGGGGTGCACGATCTTTCTGTCTGTTGTGCTGAAGTGTGTATTTCTGCTATGAACTCCCAATCATTTTCGCTTGCTCCTTTATTCAAATTACGTGTCTTACATATCTAATTTACATTTTGCTGAACACCATTTCTCGTCTTTTAGACAACACATCTTTCACTTGATCGAAAATCAGGTACTTGAACGCACCGACACCCAAAACCCTCACTAGGTTTAATTGAATTGTATCTTTTCATAGCTGGTACCCAATGCCAATTTTCTAGTAGAGCAAAAAAAAATTGTTTGATGAGTGTCTTATTATGAGGAGAGAAACTCGGCTAATTCAACGTACTTGGTTCTCTCACTTAAAGACTCTCGGATCTTATTTATTGTATTGTGTGGCTCCGAGAGAGTTATTTTTGATTGATGACCATCCATATGTGCGTTTAAGTAGCAGACTTGCGAATTCCGCTAGTGCGCGCTGCAATATTCTGTTGTCTCATCGAGAGAAAATATGTCAAGTTTGTAGTCCTTTAAGATATGCTTTATTTCTTTGTTCTAATGTTTATCCTAATCATATATTCTTGTGTACTCAAATTTTCTTGTATTATCTACTATTATCTCTTTACTCTTTGTTTGTTTTATAGCTCTATTTGCTTGTTTCTTGATATATTCTAAAAATTTCGATTATTTAAACTCTCTCTTCTTATAATATTATTAAACCTAGCCGCAAAAATTTAATAACTGAATATATATCAACCTCGTTATCTCTATCTTAGGTTCTATCGATTCACTACTTTCTAAATATATAGGTCAGACTTTTAAAGTTCTACGAACTCGATGTCCGAAGCGCCATATTCTCCACTACACATACTTCAGTGTACTTAAGATCAAAATTATAATAACACGACAAGGAGCATTTATTTATATAAAAACTTATTAAGGTAAATACCAAAATTATTATATTGTCATTAGTATTTTTATTACTAGTGATGTTATTGTCATTATTATTATGATTATCATTATATTATTTATTATTAATTTGATTGATTATTATTATTATTATTATTATGTGTTATGTATTTTATTCATTATTATTATTATTATAACTATTATTATTATTATTATATTATATTATATTATTTATTTTATTATTATTATTATTATTATTATTTATTATTATATTATATATTACTTATTTATTATTATCTATCTTATTATTATTATTATGTAGTTACTTGGTCTTATTATTATTATTATGTATATGATGCATTGATATTTTATTATATTCCTTTTTTATATAATAATGATTATGTATAGGACTCATTGATATTGATTGACATTATTAAGGTACTCTTGCGTCCATTATGTGATAATTAGTTAATAGTATAATTAAATTAAAGTATATGGCTATATGTGTGGATGATAATATTATTATCACTAATGTACGCATACATTCGTATTTAGTGTATAATATTTATTCCTATCAGATTATTATTATTCAGTTACTTAAATTTTATTTTAATATTTAATTTATAATAATAAATAATGAGGAAATTTTAATAAAGTTATATAAAATTTTTTCTTTTTTTATTTTATAGTTTCTTATAGTTTAATCTTACAAATATTAGGATTCTAAAAATAATCAGATTTACTTAGTAATCCAATTTGTACCTTATATAAAAGATATATGCCGTTGTAGCTGCAAATAACTAGTGAAAGGCATTATCTCAACTTTCCTACTGTATATATATAGATTAATTATTACAAAAATGCTATAAGATCTAACTATGAGTTATTAGAAAAACCTATACTCCACATATCAGCCAAACATAATTAATTTATAACAGACAGCAGTTCTTTATAGATGTATGTTTTATTTATCCAAGTAATCATAAATATTGTTAAGAAAAATCTCATGCTACGACAGAGAGGTTCTGAAATCACAATTAAGCTTAATGATGGAAGGTCTTTCTTATACTCTAACAATTCTTACATGACCGAAGAATCATAAGAGAATGATACTCGTCATCTCATTTATTATGATCTATATTTTCTCCTTCGACCGTTTCAGTTTTCGTCATGATATATAACTTTGAGAGCATTTCCTCTCGCAGATTGGAACTTGATTTTCCGTATTTTCTTGCATCGCGCATGAATTGCATAATACCACAATCTTAAATCATTTCACATTCATGTAATATATATATGTAAATCATTTAATCGCATGAATTTAGTGCAGGAATCTATAGCAGAATTCAACCTCATTATATAATTTTAGAGCATATGTTAATGTGAACTGCAGATACTGCCTGTTCTGATGTAAATAGCGTTCTATCCGACAACTGTGTACAAGCTTTTCTCCAGATCACCTCACGAGGATACCATTCCTACAATAGAATACCGGATAAGTTTATTGGCGTGTCTCTGGCCAGCAGTTAGAGGATTGTATGATGAACATATTATGAGATAATAGATTAGTGAGCGAATGAGTGAACACCAAATCTTTGAGACATGTTCAAAGAATTCTCGGCTGGTTCGCCTTTGTGAGCGATTGATAATACCGCTGTCCGAGCTAAGTGCATCATCGATGAGTAAGACCGAGATATATGTCGACGATAGCGTGTACGTACGTCGACCTAATCATATATCGTAGCTTCTCCTTACACGACGAGAAATTCGAATTTGTCGGACAGCTGGTCAGTCATCAACATCTCTGCGTATGTCGCCCTCGACGTACTTACGTCGAACATATCTCCGCGAGTTAACACGAACGGAATCGGATTGTCGAGACAGTAGAAGCGGAGATGCATTCAACTTCATCGCTACGTCCCAGCGAACGATTTACTGTAGTCTTGAAAACAACGTGCATTTTTTATGCGCAGAGCATTTCAAAAACGGTCGAGTCTGGAAGTGATGCCCAGAATTCAACTGCATACAATTAGCGGATATTTGACTTTTCTATATTGAGTCCACAATTCATCCACAGTAAATAGATCTCGGCAATTCATGATGAAGTCCAGAAACGTAAGTAATCTCAGAGGGCGCAATGTACATCACAAAAACACGACTAAGTACCATGGTATCGAAATTTACAACATCACCATAACTCTCTCAATGTAATATGAGGTTGCACTAACATCAATATTTGTTGTAAATTAACTTATGATATATATAACATTGGCAGCAATCACTGATCATAAATAGATTGCCATCTCATGAGCAGATTTCTACTTACTTCAGATGGAACTTGACAACGCGAGTATCGATGGAAATGTAAATTAAAATATATTCTATCTTCTTCTCTTTTCAAATTGTATCAATGAATATTTTAAGAAATTAACTGTTACATCTATATATAAATTAAATATTATATGAAAAGTATAAAATATTAAATATCGAACATTAATTTGATATATGCTATTAAATATTCCCATAATCAAAATTAATAAAGATTATTTAACATTTAATAAACATTGAGTAAATTAGTGATTTTTTATATATTATTATTTATTATATTGTTATTTAATTTAAATTTTTTATCATATTATTATTAATTATTATTATTATTAATTATATATTGTTATTATCATTATTATTTTATTATTATTATTATTATTATCATCATTATTTATTCAGTAAATAAATGGAATAAAAAAGTAATTAAAACAAATGAATATTTGAATTACATTAAGTAATTAATTGGACACTTATAGATATTAAATTTACTTTTTTATATTTTAATTGTTTACTGTTTATATTTATTTTATTTTTTTATTTTAATTTTTAATAACTAAAAAAAATATTTTTTACTATTTTTTTTTTTGATCTGTTTATTTAATTTTTATATAATTATCAATATATATATATTTTGATTAGTTATTTAGAATTTATTACATTTTTATTTTAAATGTTAAAAAAAAAAAATACTGTTATTTTAATTTTGATTTTTATACAATTTAAAAAAAAGAGAAAAAATTTCATTTTCATTTTTTTATAAGAAAAGAAATAAAAATGAAAAAAGTTTATTTCTAATTAGTTATTTAATTGTTTTGTTTTAGTTTTTACCTCTCGTGCTCTCTTAGTGCTCACCTTCTCCCTTTCCGTATTGTTATGTTAGTAGTTTATATATGCCTTACATTTCCTCTAGCTCGGTCTTATTACTGGATGCCTGGCCTAATACTTATAGATAAGTGCTGGATTGACTTGTGTTCCAGTCAAGCGTCGGAGTCATTTACATGTTTATTCTGGTTGTGAGGGCATTTATTTATTGTGACGCTTTTATATATTATCTATATAATTATATTTATATATATATAATATATATTAGATATTTATAATATATTACTATATATTTAAAATTATTAATAAAATGTATTAAAATCTAATTAAATTTATTTATATATATAAATTTAATTATACAGATTTAGCAGCCATTAATATTAGTTTGATCTATATGTTAAAACATATATAATATATATAAATTAAATATTATATTATTTATAAATATATATATATATATAATTAATATATATTAACATCTAAGTATTTAATACTCATACAATAACCATTTGCCCACCTAAATAGAATCCTGCCTTGAACGTCCACATGTAATAAATAATAATACACTTTCATATATATACCATATACCATATATAATATACATAATATATTTGACCACCCATACTTGAATATATATATATATATTATTAATGAACATATTATTTATTATAAGAATATATATATATATATATATATATATATTATAATTAGGAAAAGATGTTGTTATTGTTATTGTATTTGTTATTGGTATTGTTAGTATTGGCCATTTTTTCCGGGTATTTGGTTATAATGCTCCAAAGAAGGGTATTTAGTTAATTTTAGTTCATAAAATTATTTAGGTATTTTTAGGGGACGAGTCTAGAAGGTTTTAAAAATTATTAGGTACAATTGAGAAATTTGAGAAGGTCAAAATTATTTATTCAAATCTATACATTAGTTGTAAGTTAAAAAAAAGGAAAAGTAGACAATATGCTTAATAGAATGCACTGTCAATGACAAAATCCTTAGTTATTATATAAAATAAAAAATAAATAAGGATGGTACCTTATTTCATAACATTTACATTAAAATAAGGAAAGTTTTTTTTTAAAAATTTGGGGTATTAAAATATAAATATAAATTTGGAGACGAAACGATATAAAAAAAAATTCAGGTATTATGCTGAAAATTCACAAGTAATTTAATGGTATTAGGTAATTCGCAGTACAATCTAATGAGATGAATTTGAGTATTAAGTATTAGGTAATTGTGCCAAACGATATCCAGTTCTGACACATATCACTAATTATATATATTAATATATTAATAAATATAAATATTAATAATAAATAAAATATAAATATAAATTTTATTATTATTATAAAAATATATAGTACTTATATTATTATTAAAAATAATTATTATTAATTATACTTTTTATTATAAAGTATTCACGTCCTCATCCATAATAAGTAAAAATTGTTATCCGATAACAATATAAATTATTTAATAATATTTTATATAGGCATTTTATATATTAAAAACTAAATAAATTCACTTATATTTTTTTGGGTAAAATTAAAATTTTTTGAATTATTAAGAGATCGAAAAACTTTTTTTACAAATCTCCCCTCTCCTTCTATATAAGGATCTCATCGATTAAAAGCCCGTTCCCAGTTTAAGTTTATTGAAGAGAGAAGTAGTGTACGAAGTACAGTAGAAGAGTGAGATGAAAAAAGAAGAAGAATTTTATTATAAACTAATTCATACTATACTCACAATACCTTCAACCTTTTACTACAGTTTTAAAATCAAGTAAAATCGGTTTCAACATTATCCTAAAATATAGTGTTTGTTGCCATGATTAATCCATTGCCCAGTACGATACAACGCACTGCAACACAGAACAGATAAATATATTTTGTTAATTATTAATGTATTTAAATTGAAATTATTAATGAGAAGCAATGAGAATCATACTCGCATAAATTAATGTGTAAAAAGAATGTTTGAGTATATTATACATGAGAAGCAATGAGAATCATACTCGCATAAAAATTGAAGCTTTTGTGCTTCTAATAGTGGCACCAGTTTCTGACCTCTTCTATGGAGGGGAAAAGACGTAGTTTTGCATCTCACCTTCTTCTATGTTAGTTTGTAAAGTAAAGAGACTTTACACTTAATTCACAGCCTATAAGTTTGAAGTGTATTAGAAGAAAACAGCAGGTTGCAATAAATAAGACATGTGGAAAATTTATTACTAATGGCATTTTGATCCATATTCCTTATTTTATTAGAAAATAAATCAACCCTACTTAAGTTTTTCTTTTTAAAAAATGTATAAGGTTGAACAGTGGATATAAAATTATTATTTAAAAATATAATTACTATTGAATCTAGTACAGAACTTGCACTGATGACACGAAGTTTGTTGTAACTAATCAACAAGTCTTAACTCTCAAATTAAAAAAAGAAGTATAAAAAGTATAAAAATATAAAAGAATAGAACGCATTATTTTTCACTGTGACCAGAACTGGAGCCGGTGTAAAATAATTTTTTTAGGTGGAGCAGGAGAGATGTGAATAATTTGTCGAGTCTTCTTATATATTATAATTAAAATTGAATGATTTGATAGATTTGAAAACAGACCATGAACATTAGTTATACTATTTCAAGATGATTTTTTGACAATAGAATAAGTGTATCTTAAATATCTAAATTCTATATTTTATACTCAACATTATCCGGGCGCTGGGTCTGAGAACGACATATTCTTTTATGAATAAGAAAGAGGTCGACAGCCGTGAGCAAAAATCATCCCAAAGAGGATATTGGTCATATAAACTAAATTAAATTATATCATACAAACTAAAAATTAATCTTTGGTTTATTTACGAGCTGTTGATTAAATAGCCCCTCTTGTCTTTTTGACGGAACTCTCCTCACACCCTCATCTTCTATCAGATGCTCCTAAGTTTGTAATTCAAATGGGTTATTAGTTTTGTCAAACCTATTATGTGTTTTAACAATATGAATACTTCCTGTTGGTATACATATTATTAGATTGGATAATGAGCTATATATTGCCTTATCACCCTTTTTTTAGCATCAGACGTGAGCGTAGCATCAGTTTGAGCAGCACCTATCATATTACTCAGGTCTTTAATAACTCTACCAAACTGCAATATTGGGCGAGTTTTTGGTGGCTTGCTTTATTTATTAAATACCATACACACACTAATAAAATCACCTTAATTGCGATTACCCAATCGTTATTTGATATAATCATAACTATACTACTCACTAAAGTAAACTTTCAGATATATTTCATAATCCAAAATTGGTTGCTGAAAAGTGTTCAATATTATTATATTGACTGTGGTAAAGAATAGCAAATGAATTCATATTAGCATGTTATATAGTGAAAGTCCAGGTTCACCTCCTTTCCCACAAAAGGGTTCATCTTTTCATCGTCAGCTGTTTAGTGTGTCTGTGCATCACTTCTATCCTTGTTTTAGTTTTCAAAAATTGAAATTATATTTTGGTGAAGTCATGAGGTCACTAGATATCCAGAAAGAGGAACTTTCAATTAGGTCAGTAGTGCATGACGACAAAAACTAAATTACTGACATTATTTTTAAAGATGGTAACATTGGGTTACATATCATAATATTTTCAATTATAGGCATCGTCAAGTTTTTGAAGCTTGATAAAAACATCTGTGTAAATTTGTATGAAAGTGTGTATTCTCATCCCTGCAGAACCCTATTTTTCTTATTTTCCTTTGCTATTCCTTGCAGGCAAACCTCTTCACGCATTTATAAGAATTGTTGTGATTCTCATATGCTCCTTTAAATTCATCTGAAATATTACAAGATTTTCTATAAAGCATATTTACCTTACCTTCGAGCCACGTGCGAAAAGGTGGTCTGGCATTGTCAGAATAACAAAGAATAAAATCTACATTAGATTATTTCGCGATAAATGTTTGTGGAAATTCGACATGATGATAAAAAAATGTATTTGATAATGTGAGTTGGACCCATTATTTATTCAGTATAATTGGAATTCTAAATGAACTGCACGGTATAGTTCAAGGACAAGTATAAATTAATATTAATACGATTTTATACAACATCTTACAGAAACCATCTTTTATCCAAAAATGGGAGGTGAAATCAACTCCAGTATGCTTAAATGGTCTGAAAAAAGTCCATTTGAGCTTGTGTGTATTATGAAAAATTTAGGATAATTATGAAAAGTGAAAAAATTATATTTTTTGCAAATTAAGACACGACTCAATGATGTTTTTTATGACTGTTTGACGTGCTTTAGTGATTATCCAAAACCCTTTCAAACGTAACCATATTTAATGTAGTTTGAAGTCCAAAATGTTTTCATGCAATGACAATCAGAAACAATGAGCTTTGTGAGATGGATGTTTTTTACTAAGCAAAATTTATGATTTAAATAATTATTGTTACCATTATACACTAACTAAACTCTAAGTTTTTAGCTAATTTCTCTATAAAATCATTCTGGTTCTTAATATTACCATTGAGTTCATTCTTAAAATAATTTAATCTTTAACCATTCTGGATATCTTAATGGTTTCTCGTCAAGAAACTTTAAATTCTTTTGTTGATATTTAAACTACATTTCAACAATATCGATATTTTATAACTATGATTTATTTTTATTAAACCAATATTCTTTTACTTCTTTAACAATTTCATCTTTTAATTTTGCTTTTTATAGTTATATTGTAAATACTGAATCTTGAAACTATCGTATGCTGTTTACTTTCCTACCTCTTATATTATGAGCTTTATGTCTCAATAGTTCTTGAAAATTTATTAATATTACCATAAATAGGTTCTACAGAAACTCGCATTTTTTTATACGATATTGAGATATAAGATATGATGTAATACTGATTAGCATTTTTACTTTATCTTCTGATACAACATTTTAATCTCTCATCGCTTGGCCGCCATTTGTTTTTATCTATTAATTAAAGCCAAGATTAAAGGTGCCCTATTTTCCCATATTGAAAAATTTTTATTGGAAAATTCGCTAAAAGGAAAATTACCCACTAAAGTTACAATTAAAAATCTGCCAGGATGGTTGTGTGAGGTCCTCTATCATAGAGGAAATTATTCGTTTGAATCTCTAAATTCCTTTTAATATTTCCGATTTTATTTTCGCTGAACTGTCAACCTGATGTTCTTATAAATATAATTTTTGTTTATTTTAATTTTTAGGTAAGATAGTAAGTGCCAAGCTAATTATACTTATTTACCACGTAATGCGACAAATTGTTTCATTTATCTTTTTAAAGTTATAAATCCTGGAAACGCAGAAAGTTTTGAGGAATGGACATTAATTAATTGAGCCAAATATTACTGCCTTATAGCTCAAGAGTAGGCCAAAGTTCAAATTTTTTTTTTAATGGAAGTCAAAACGTGTGATTCTAATTCGATAATAATCACTCATTCTGATTACATTCATGAGGCAATATACATTACAAAACCATAACCACCGCTGAAAATAAGTTCTTTGAAGTGCATCACTAACACATCATATTTAACACGTAGTTGTACTTTTATGGCATCTCTTTATTCGTTATTAAATGAATATATATATTTTTAATAAATATTTTTTTCCTTATCCGTGGTACAACTTTTGAATATTGTGCAAAATTATCGGAACTTTAACCTTTTCACTACCCATTGAGCTCTTGGTCTGTCTCAGGAGTTTGTGGTCTCCACAGAAGTCTCCTACCTCTTTAATTAGTTTACAGGTCAAATATTTTAGAGGTGACTAGGGGATTCAAAAAACCTTGAGATATTTATTGGACATATAATATTTTCTCAATCGCTTCCTAGTTTCGAATACCTACCTGCTTAAGTGTATGTGGAAATTATACATAAAGAGCATATGTCATGGCGCTTCACACATATTAGTAGGGTTAAGACATATCCAAAATTTCTTTTGTGTCAGTTTTATTTCAACTTAACCATAGCATCTCATGCACGTGTCCGATCCTTCCTATCATAGATAAGGTAATTTGAGAGCCTTATAATATGATTCATATTCCTCTCCAAGAAACTGTATTAGAGATTTCCACCCTCTTTTACCATTCCCTTTCGTCAAACCGATTCTCTGTATTAGTGTTTACAGAATAGTATAACTCGTGTAGTCTTAATGACGCCATTTAATCGCATATAATAGAAAATATTATTTATTAAAAATGGGAACAAAGACCAAAGTATATTTCTATTATCTGTGTGATTATTATTGATAATAGAGATCTTATAAGTTCAATCAGATGAACACTGGCAGAAAGAAGCCATTAACTCAAAAATAATTGTGTCATATCGATATTTGAATTAATATTTATCATTAGAGATTTTTATCTTATATCACCATAGGGGTCACTCCACGGATCAGGCACAATCGATTATCTTTATCTTCTCTTTACTAATTTTAAATGCTGATCTGAGGAAGGCAGTGAATTTTACATCTCGAAACGATAACATTAATTTTGTTACATGAGAAATTTCACTAAATAGATCGATCCTTATAAATTTTTATGAACTCATAAGAATCATTGCATTTGAACCTAAGATGAGAATCAAATCCGTAAGAAATCGTTGATGGTTTAACAATCACTGTTTTATTAGTGGCTACAATTAAATTTACCTGGTCCTGACCTTTAAGATAAAAGTTTATCTGTTGACACTTCCTTTATTATCTGTGGTACTGTGTGGTATATCCAGATATCATAATTTTTTATCACTTGGTCAGGAACACTTTAATTTATTTTTTTCGAATTATATTATTCACTCAATTTAATTTTGTTCGATGTGAATGCATCGGAAAATCAGATCGATGATGGCGCTCGTTACGATTTTTTATATACACTCGCTTTACTGCTTGAAAATTGCCTACGTGGTAGTTAGATAGGTACCTTGTTTAATTTGTCCTTGTACAAAGGGTACTTTCTACATATTAATGACTATCATCACGCAAGCTCTATTTTACCCTTTATCAAACACTCGTGTATGAGTTATTTTTTATACGTATATCAGCTGATATGTTACTAAATCAAACAATACTATAGATTCTAAACTATACAAATTTTCTAAACCTAAATCTAAATCCTAATTATTTTTTAACAAAATTTATATATAAATGTATTGATTAAATAAGAAATAAAGGATTTTATATTTTCATGATAAACTAGAAACAATTTATTTTATTTTTTGATGTCACAGTTTGGAAGTTATTCGATATTTTGACATAGATTAGAAATTCGAATTATATCATAACCTAGTTCATGACACAGGCGACTCTTCCTGAGATGCAGTTCCATGATCAGTCATTTTTGACTGATCTTCATTTAAGAAATTTCTGATATCCCACAAGGGAATCAACCATCACTTACCTCGATAGCTGTACCTTTCATGCATTGGGTAAAAGTAAACTTGCTATAATGCTGTAAAATATCGACCCTATTAATCCTTCGATATTTTCAAATTTGTCATTTCGTACGTTTGTGAGAAATTTATTAGATAATTTATACCTACTCATTTTCATGTCATGAACAGCCTGATCCAAAACCTTTCACTGAAAAGTTAAGATCTACGTCATCAATGAAGAAAGGAAGGCTTTAAAATTTTATCTTCTATTAAATATATTTAAGATTACCCTTTTTAATTATTTTATGATGTTGATCGATTAAAAATGTTTTATTTCATTAGTGCTATCTTTTACACTATTTTCCTCAATTTGCATCACAGTTCCGCAAAACACCTTAGCTTAAAAAAACTTACATTGTGAAAGCTAAATCTGTGACACAATGTAAAAAATAGGCAATTTTTATTTTTTATTTTAAAAATTTTAAAGACATTGTAGGTACCAAATTTTGCTGCATAGCATTAGCCTCCAACAATATTTATAGACAATATTACTTACAAGTTTTTCCTGTGTATCATCTGATTTGATGTTTCTCCAGCTCCGGCTCCACTTTTTGTCTCACAATCTGCTAGAAGAGATTTACTACATTAAAGTGATTTAATATGAATGTGAGAATTACAAATGAAACAAGGATACGGTCAATTATTTTGAAAGACCTACACGAGGAAGCAAGAGAGTTTGGTTTATCGACTACTACTACAAATCTGTAATCATAAGCCCAGACTCTTAATTGAGCTCTCTGCTCTTTATTGAGTTACAATAATATATTACACTTAAAACATAGAAATTTTGCTTCTTGAATAAATTTGCAAATCTTTTTAGTACTCAACATTAACCTTGTTTTCAGGTACAACCTCTTCCCTATTACTACTAAAATTAACATTAGTTTTATTTTGAGATTTAGCTTTTTACGGCTTATTTGAATTTTTATTTTGGGTTATTAAAATAAGTTTTATTAGCAAAAAAAGAAGGTTTCTGAATTTTTGTTTAAGAAACTAATTTTTAATATTTCAAAATGAATAGTCAAAAATTGTTAATTTAGAGGGTACATCGAGCTACATTTTATAACGAGTTCTCGTTTTTAAATGAAAAAGAAGTTAGTTTTTTCCTTAATTTATTTTAATAATACGCAACCCGGAGTTTCGGGAATGAAAAAATCTAAGTGAAATTTTGTAAAAATCGTATGTCATAGCTTCATAGACGCAACTCATTTAAC
>JABUQX010046915.1:0-5000 GCA_015478945.1 Trachelipus rathkii
GGTTAAATGACGTCAGAGCTATGACATACGATTTACAAAATTTCAACTTAGATTTTTTCATTCCCGAAACTCCGGGTTGCGTATTATTAAGTAATATAGTTTTCAGCAAACTTCCTGTTTCATTAAAACGAGAGCTCGTTAATAAATGTAGCTCGATGTACCCATCTATTAATCACATTTTTGACTATTCATTTGAAATATTAAAAATATTTTCTAGAACAAAATTTCAGAAACCTTCTTTTTTTGCTAATAAAACTTATTTTAATAACCAAAATAAAAATTCAAATAGCGTAAAAGCTAAATCCCAAAATAAAACTAATGTTAATTTTAGTAGTAATAGGGAAGAAGTTGTAGCTGAAAACCAGGTTAATTTGAGTACTAAAAAGATTTGCAAATTTTGTCAAGAAGAACATTCTATGTTTAAGTGTAATAATTATGCAACCAATAAAGAGCGAGTTGCTCAATGTAAGAGTTTGGGCTTATGTTACAGATGTAGTAGCGATAAACACCTTGCTTCCTCGTGTTATGGTCTTCAAAATAAATTACGTTATCCTTGTTTCATTTGTAATTCTCACTCTCATATTTCAGCTTTATGTAGTAAATCTCTTCTAGCAGATTGTGAGAAAAAGGGTGGAGCCGGAGCTGGAGAAACATCAAATCAGAAGATACAGGGAAAACTTGTAAGTAATATTGCTATAAATATTGGGGAGGCTGCTTTGCAGCAAAATTTGCTACCTACAATGTCTTTAAAACTTAAAAATAAAAATAAAAATGCTATTTTACATTGTGTCACAGATTTAGGATCACAATGTAGTTTTTTAAAGCCTAGTGTTTTGCGGAAACTGCAAATTGAGGAAAACAGTGTAAAAGATAGCACTAATGAAATAAAAACATTTTTAGGGTCACATCATAAAATATTAAAAAGGGTCTACATAGACACCTATATAGAAGATAAAATTTTAAAGCTTCCTTTTTTCATTGATGACGTAGATCTTAATTTTTCAGTGAAAGGTTTGGATCAGGCTGTTCATGACATGAAAATGAGTAAGTATAAATTATCTAATAAATTTCTCACAAACGTACGAAATGACAAATTTGAAAATATCGAAGGATTAATAGGGGTCGATATTTTACAGTATTATAGCAAGTTTACTTTTACCCAATGCATGAAAGGTACAGCTATCGAGGTAAGTGATGGTTTGATTCCCTTAGGGGATATCAGAAATTTCTTAAATGAAGATCAGTCAAATATAACTGATCATGAAACTGCATTTCAGGAAGAGTCGCCTGTGTCATGACTAGGTTATGATATAATCGATTCTTCTATACAAAATATCGAAACTCCAACTGTGACATCAAAAAATAAAATAAATTGTTCTAAGTTAGTACATGACATTATAAATCCTATTATTTCTTATTTCAATCCTCTGAATTTTGTAAAAAATAATCCAGACTTAGATTTAGGTTTAGAAAATTTGTATAGTTTAGAATCTATAGGTATTGTTGATAGTAATGATATCAGCGATATCGATAAAAAACTCATACACGAGTTTGAAAAGGGAATAGAGCTGCGTGATGATAGTCATTATTATGTGGAGTTACCTTGGTACAAGGACAAAATTAACAAAGTACCTTCTAACTACCACGTAGCCATTTCAGCAGTAAAGCGAGTGTATAAAAATTTAAAAGATCGTGATTTAATCGATCGATATTCTGAAGCATTCACACAACAATTAAATGAAGGTATAATCGAAAAAATAAATGTGCTTCCTGACCAACTAAAAAATTATGTCTGGATACCACACAGACCAATAATAAAGGAAGTGCAACAGATAACTACTAAGGTCAGACCGGTATTTAATTGTAGCCTTAAAACAGACGCAAATCCATCTCTGAATGAAGCTGCTTTTCCGGGCATTGATCTTATGAGTTCTTTATTTAAAATATTATGTAATTTTAGGTGTAACAAATATGTTATCGTTTCAGATGTAAAATCTGCCTTCCTTCAGATCAGATTAAAATTAGAAGAAGATAAGAATCGATTGGCATTCCTATGGTATGATAAAAATCAAGAATTAATCACATATCGATATGCCACGATTATTTTTGGTATGGCTTCTTCTCCATTCATCTTGAATTACGTCATCAAATATCACACAGATAAGTATACTAATGATCTTTGTTCTCATGTTTTAAAAAATTTTCTTTATGTAGACAATCTCATTTATAGTCATTCTGATGAAACTATTCTTGAAACCCTTTACAGAGAATCGGTTGAAAGGATGGAAGAGGGTGGATTCTATTTACGTTCCTGGAATACGAATCATAAAAGGCTCAAAGACCTCATGATAGAAGACGACCGTGCTGAGATGCATGGTTGTGAAAACGAAAGAATTTTGGGATATCTATATAATATGGAAGCGGATACAATGGCTCTTGATAATTTCAACATAGCAGGTAGTATCGAAACTAAACGTGAGTTATTGTCCCAAATATCCAAGGTTTTTGATCCACTGTCATTATTTTTGCCTGTAACTATAAAGGGTAGGCTTCTGATGAGACAAACGTGGCAGGTTCAGACTCAATGGGATGAAATGGTAAGTTCCGATATTTCTGCACAATATCGAAAATTGAGTAACGATTTGATCTTGCTTAAAAATCTTTCATTTAATCGATTTGTTTTCGATTATGATAACAATGCTACTTTAAATATATTTTGTGATGCTTCAGCATTAGCTTATGGCTTTGTAATGTATATTGCCTCTGAATGTAAATCATATATATTATTATCGAAAGCAAAAGTTGCTCCTTTAAAAAATAGAACTTTGCCTACTCTTGAGCTATTGGCAGTATATTTGGCATTTAAATGTCTTCCTCAAATACTTTCTGCTTTCAATTATAACTTTAAAGAAATAAACATATTTGTCGATGCTCAAATAATATTAGCTTGGCTTCTATCTCCTAAAATTAAAACTAAACAAATTTTTATAAGAAATAGGTTGAGCGATATTAAAAATAAAAAATCGGAAATATTAAAGGAATTTAGTTCAACGATTAATTTCCTCTATGTAGAGACCTCACAAAATCCGGCAGATTTAGTAACTAGGGGAATTTCCTTTAGGGAATTTTCCAATAAATTTCAAATATGGGAAAAGGGACCATCTTGGCTTTCATTAGATAAAAACCAATGGCCCAAGCATGAATTAAAATGTTTATCAGAAGAAAGTAAAATGCTAATCGATACACATATCGTAACCAATATCGTATTAAAAAATGATTCTGTAGAACCTATTTTGGATATTAATAAATTTTCAAGTTTGCATAAGTTACATAGAGTAACAGCATACGTGTTCCAATTCATTTTCAAAACTAAAAAGCAAAATAAAGATTTCCATCTTAGAAGTAAAGAATATTGGTTAAAAATAATGCAAAATATCGATTTTGAAAAAGAAATAGCATTCTTAAAATCACCTTCTGACAAAGTCCCAGAATTGGTTAAAAGATTAAATTTATTTTTAGATGACAATGGTTTTTTAAGAACCAGAGGTAGAATAGCTAAAACTAATTACTATGATTATAATATTATTAATCCTATTTTGCTTAGTAAAAAACACCATCTCACAAAGCTCATTGTTTCTGATTGTCATCTTGCATGCAAACATTTGGGACTTCAAACTACATTAAATATGGTACGTTTGAAAGGGTTTTGGATCACTAAAGCACGTCAAACAGTCAAAAACATCATTGAGTCGTGTCTTATTTGCAAAAAATATAATTCTTTCACTTTCAATTATCCTAAATTTACAAATTACACACAAGCTCAAATGGACTTTTTCAGACCATTTAAGCATACTGGAGTTGATTTCACCTCTCATTTTTGGATAAAAGACGGCTCTGTAGAAAAGAAAATGTATATATTAATTTATACTTGTTTGAATATACGTGCAGTTCATTTAGACCTATTACCTGATATGTCCACTCAATCATTTTTATCATCTTTCATGCGTTTCACAAACATTTATGGAATTGTAGATTTTCTGTATTCTGACAATGCCAGAACTTTTGCTCTCGGTGGTAATGCTATAGAAAATTCTTTAATTTCAGATGAATTTCAGGAGCATATGAGAATCAACAACATTAAACATGTAAGACTGCCTCTGTACGCACCGTGGATGGGTTCTGCATGGGAGAGAATGCTTCGTATCCTGAAGAATTGCATCTACAAAACAGTAGGTCGTTCTAAATTAAAATATTTTGATATGATTTCTTTACTTTCCAGCATTCAAAATTCAATAAACAACAGGCCTCTGACCTATGTGGAGTCCTCTCTGGATCTAGTACCTCTGACTCCAAACTCATTTTTGAAACTACATGGAAGTGCTTCACTAACAGTGAAAACAGATGAGGATCCGGATGACCCTTTGTGGGAAGGAGAACCTGCTTCACATAAACAGCTAAATGATCATTTGCTATTTCTGCAGCAAAAATTTGAACACTTTCGCACCATTTGGTATGAAACATATCTTTTAAGTTTACGTGAGTATAGTTATGATTTATATCAAAACGATTGGGTTAACCGCATTAAGGTGGGTGATGTGGTATTAATAAAAAGCGCCACCAAAACTCGCCCATATTGGCAGTTGGGTAGAGTTATAAAGCTAATATATGGTGCTGACAACTGTGTACGCACTGTGATGCTAAAAAAGGGTGATGGCAATATAGCTCATTATCCAATCAATATATTGTATCCAACAGAAGTGTCTGTAACACATAATGGTGACAAAACTAATAAACCCATAGAATTAAATAATACATCTGATAAAGATGAGGGTGTGAGGAAAGTTCCTCAAAGACAAGCGGCTATTACCGCTCGTAAAAAAACCAAAGATATTTTTAGTTTGTTTGATTAATTTATTTAGTTTATTGACAATCTCTTGGGTGTTTTGGCGGCTGCGACCTTCCTTTTTCATAAAGCAATGTCGCAGCCCCGCGCCCGGAAT